>VZTG01004156.1:702572-714168 GCA_013397845.1 Melanocharis versteri
CCCTGCCAGAGCAAATGTCGGCTGTGCTCATTCTGCTCGCCTGCTTTGCGCACACAGTTTGACAACATTTACAGACGACTTTCAGAAAAACTCATCGGGGCAGAGGAGTTGCCACAGAAATCAGGAAAAAGACGGTAAAAAAGTCATAAGGAATTCTTGCGTAGCCTGCTTCATTCCGGAAACAAAGGCTGTGCTGTCCCGTTGTACTACTGATGCATGAGATGTAGCGATGTGGACCACAGCCAGGTCATCTTTGCTCAGGTGTCATTTGTGGAAGATCAAAAGATGGATCCAGACATCTTGTGATAAAAGGAAAAGGAACAGGAAAAAACAGCAACTGTTGCCCAACTGCTAAGAAAGAGGCAAAGGCAGCACGCAGGAAGGTGCTGGAGTCAGGGACAACAAGAATTCATGTTTTCCTTTTCAGAGGAGTCAGCAGTGAAGGATGATGACACAGCTGGTGGATGTCAGCTGAAGGACTGACTGTGAGCTCTCGGAAATGGGAGAGCTGAGATCAATTCTCCGTGGTGTGAAAGTGTCTTGGGGATAGTTCTGACAGAGATATGGGATGCCTATGCATTTTCTGGGATTACTGAAGGAGAAAGCCTTGTGAAGGGCTAGGATATGAGCAGTGCCAGAAGCAGGTGTTCATGCTTGGGAAGTTCAGGAGATTGACCTCACTGTTAATCAGAATACCAGGTGCAAAATGAACCCGCATACATTCACTGCCCCAGGAATGACCCTATCCCAATCCAGAAAATGTTCCCTCCCTATTTCAGGCTTTACATTTTACCTCTTAGTCCTGGGCCTCTCCTGAATGCACTTGGGTATTCACACTTGGACCCATTATGAAGAAAGATCGTTAAACCTTGTCATGTACAATATGTCTAGCTGGAGTTTCCTTAGGCCCCCAGAGAAGGAAAAAAGGGGTCTCCATGACACTTCTCCTTGGCAATAGCTCGAATAGCCTCTGCCTCTGGGCTCAGTCTGTAAGAAGGGCATTTTCCAAAACTAGATCACATGTAACTTTCTATGACCTTGTAGCCTTCACTTAAGTTTTATGAATGAATCTCTATTAAAAGCGGGGGGTAAATGTTTTTCCTTTGTCCCTCTTTCAGTTTACAAATTTGTCTTCTCCTATAGCCAGCTGTTAAAAGATTGGTTCTGCCCCTGCTTTCACCTTTCCTGTTTTATCAGCTGAGACGTCAAACTGAGGGCCTGACCACTTGGTGTTAAAGATCCAGGGCTTTTTTTGTAAGGCAGTGGCCTGGCCAACTCTCTAAATGCTGCCTTGTCTTACAGTTTGAGTTAGCCTCTCACACCCTAAATCGTGAAGCATCGTTGCCTTGAGCAATGAACAGCTTCTCTGTCCTTATTCAGGGGTGACAGCAGTTAAGCAGTAGGTGAAAGAAACTGTGCATTTCTGGTGTATGAGCACTTTTAGTTCTTGCAAATTGTTTGACATGCACAGATGAAAAGGGCTGCAGAAATACTTATGATGGCTTATTATTTTGATCCTGTTGCTATTTTATTTCTATTACCCCTGTGCCAATTTCTCTTTTCTGCAAGGTTTCACCTTCTTGCTCTACACGTGCCTCAAGAATAGCCAGAAACTGCCAATTGGTAAACATTGTCTAAATGGAGTAAGCCTCCACTCCACCCATAGCATGGTATTTAACAAAGTCCCTTAAGCACCTCTCCACAGATAACTACAGCTGATCAGAGGTGTACAGCAGTGCTTGTGATGACTTCCCAGCCTGTGGCAACCACTGCAAGGACCTATCCCTATGTGCCATCAGAACCACTCTTCTGGATGGAGAAAGGAGACAAATCTATTTGATGGAACCATGGCAGGGTGAGGGGGGCAGCCTGTGCGTGCTGCAGAGGTGTGATGCAGGCAGCATGATGAGATTGGGCTACTCCGCAGCAGGAAGGCCTCACGGGAGAGGTGTGGTAGAGGGAGAAGGTGGGAATATGAGGTGGAGGGTGTAGCATGGAGGAGGTGACATTCTGCCTGAGAAAGGTAACAGGGTAGAGTTTTGGGATCCTGCTCTATGGAGGTATGGCATATGGTTGGGTGGTTTTGGAGAGAGATAGACAATGACTACAGAGAGTCACCTCAAATAAATCTAATACTCCAAGGTGTTTTGGCAATTTTCCTTCGAAACACGTTGCGACTCAAATGACTGCTCTGCAGTGACCTCTAGGGTACGTTTGCTTTCGAACCTGCTGCAACATTCAATCACCTCGGAAAAACAGCTTCCCCCAAACGTATTATATGGACCTACTTTCTCTTCTAAGAGTGGCTTGTGCCATTGCCAGGATCAAAGTCCTTCTTCACATAATGCCCTACACAGGGCACGCAGAGAAGAGAGGCTTGTTATCTCCAGTTTGCTGGTGCATCAAAGGAAGTTGCAGATGGTCTGCATGAATCTGATCCAATACTCTTTGAAGTCAATGAAACCCCTTCCCTCGACCCCTCATTCAGTTCTCCTCTCTCAGCTCCTTATGCAAATCATAGTCTATTTTGTGTGTCTCTCCAACAAAACTAACATGTACCTCCCAAGCATATCCCTTTGTGGAACCTGATAGCAAACCTTTCAAAATTCTTGGTGTTCCCTTTCCTGATGAAGCGTGACTTGAAAGTAGATTGGTGCTATCCAAAACAGGGGGAAAGAAGTAAGCCCCAGTCCTACAAATCTGTTTAAGTACTAATTACTGGCAGCAATTATCACTGACTGCAGCAGGACTGCTCACCTGGGTAACAGCCAGGAGGCACAAGCCTCAGAGAGGAACCTGATGAAAATCAGACACAATGCCAGTGAATGCAGGCCACTTGATGCAGAAGGTTGTCAGGAAGCCAAACTGGAAAGTGCTGTCCAAGCCTAAAATGAAATTGTCTGCATTTGCTACAAACAAACAAACAAACAAATTGATGGATGGAAGGAGAGAGTGTGTAAGTCCTAGAAAACTCAAGAGGAAACTGTTGAAAAATTAGGCCAAAATTCACAGTGGAGGCTAAAACCAAAAAACGAGCAGCCCTAATTGTGATGCCTGGGATACAATCCTAATGCTTTGTGCCTTACAAGATAGTCCTCATGTATTCATGTGCTAACTGCACCCCCCCAACAATTAAAAATCCGGGATACGGATTAAAGCGATAGCAGGTGGCAATCTAATTACTATCAATCTTACATCTGAATCTCTCATTTGTCATATAAGCCCCGCAACAGCTGGCTCTCAACCCTGGTTATCCTCGTGGCTAGGATACAGGTTCAAAGAAGGTATGGAGGGACGGTCCCTCATCTGCGCGCTGCCAAGGAGCAAGGGGAGCAGGGGGTGTCCAGGTGCTGTGGCGAGACGGAGGGGGCACCACTTCAGCCCTTTTCTCGTTGTCTCCGCTGGAGTCTTTCACAGCGGGACTCGGCACTCGCTGCCGGGTACCAGCCCCAGCGTTCGCCCGCAGTCAGCGCGGGCTGAACCGCATCGCCGAGCCTGGGCTGCGGCCGCAGCCGCGCAGCTCCCGGGGCAGCAGCACAGCAATGAGAGGCGCCGTTCTTAGTGAGAGCTGGAGAGAAAGCAAACTTCTCGTCTTCAAGGCTGTTTCGGTCGTATCGCGGCGTTCCAGGCGGCGGAGCCATCTCAGCGCCGCTCCCCGCCGGCTCCGAGCGGCGTCACGAGGTGGCGGCAGAGCCCCGAGGCTCCCGCTCCTGGCCAGCTTTTCCCGTGCGGAATCTGGGCAGCCGGCCTGGAAAAAGGTGGAATAAACTGTTGTGAGTTTTGGGGATGTCTGTGTTCACACTTAACGGAAGTTTGCTCGATTTTTGCAGTCAGGTACATCATAGTTTCCTTCAAGTCCGGGCACAAACTTATTTGTAGTCTTTAGAGCTCTGTGTGGCATTTGCCTCTGGAATTAAAAAGTGGAGGCTGGCCGTGCCATCAGTATCTTCTCTGCTGGCATTTGGTGAGAGACAGTAACATTTGAAACGAAGAGAGGCAAACCTCGGGTAAGGAAGGAGAAGAAGAAGCAAAAGATGGTAACTCCAAGCACAGGGGAGTATAGGGCAGGGGAGGAAGGGGATGAGGTACTCACTGAAGTGAGGTGGCATGGACAGGGATTTCAGCAGGTAACTGGAATGAGTGAGGGAAGAGATGGGAGTCACATCACAGAATCACAGAATCATAGAATGGTTTGGGTTGGAAGGGGCCTGAAGGATCATCTGATTCCAACCCTCCTGTCGCGGGCAGGAACACCTTTCACTACACCAGGTTGCTCTGAGCCCCATTTGGCCTTGTACACTTCAAGAGATGGAACATCCACAGCTTCTCTGGGCAACCTGTTCCAGTGCTTTACTACCCTTGCAGTAAAGAATTTCTTCCTGATGTCTAATCTAAAGCTACTCTCAGCTTAAAGCCATTCTCTCTTGTCCTATCACTCCATGCCGTTGTAAATAGTGTCTCTTCATCTTTCTTGTAGGCTCCCTTTAGGTACTGGAAGGTCACGATTAAGTCAGCCTTCTCTTTTCCAGGCTGAACAATCCCAATTTTCTTAGCCTTGCCTCATAGGAGAGGTGCTCCATCCCTCTAATAAACCTCATGGCCTCCTCTGGACTTGCTCCAACAGGTCCCTGTCCTTCCCGTGCTGGGGACCCCTGAGCTGGATGCAGCACCCCAGGTGGGGTCTCACCAGAGTGGGATAGAGGGGCAGAATCCCCTCCCTCGACCTTCCCATGCTGTTCTTGATGCAGCCCAGGACACGCTTGGCTTTCTGGGCTGTGGGTGCACATGGCTGGGTCATGTCCAGCCTCTCACCCACCAGAGCCCCCAAGCCCTTCTGGGCAGGGCTGCTCTTGGTCTGTTCATCCCCAGCCTGTGTTGAGACCGTGGATAACAGCATCTCTGAGGACTCCTTAGAGTGTGTAACCTGGATGTGTCTTGTGGCTCAAGCTATCGTTACTGGTGCAACCCTTCAAAGAAATGGGGATATGTTCACCAGGTAAACTCTGTGTGCATCTGGTAACAGTAAAGAACTGGCAATGTTATAACCAAAAGTACACCTTAGAATGTGTTACTGTCTCTCAGCTGCTATTCCTAAACAATTGCGGTCCCCGGGGATCCAAAATAAAGGGAGACAGCATCTCTGCCCTCTAAAGCGAGGACAATCTGGTGTGTGAAACACCAGGCAAAAGCCCTGGGAATGCAGCTGAGCCGTGAAGACCTACGGAGGATTTGCAATGAATGCTGGCATGGCAGAAAGAGGGCACTGAATTCACACGCATTGCCCTAAGCCTTTGTGTGCCAGTGCACAGGGCCAGCTCTGGCTGCCCGGATCCACAGCCATAATTAAGGGATTCCCACTCGCCATGAACAGGTGCAGCCCCACCCAAACAACAAGGCTGCAGACAAAAGATTACAAATAAATCCTAAATCCCTCTACTGTACATTGCAGTGGTGAGGGGGGACAGGTGGCCTAGGGTAATTCAGGTTCAGTCCCCATGCTGGGGTGGGAAATTGCAGCAGCTCATTTGGGTCTGATAACTCCTTGTTGGCTCTGTTGATTGGGAAGCCGATGGATGCATGGATTAAATCAAACAGCCTGTAAGATACTGGCAGTGGAACTCTTCCTACAGATTTCTGACAGCTTGCAAATAAAGGCACAGATGATGGAGAAGCTGCTTTCTCAAGCTATCCCTTTCTCACACATTTCTATGTCATTTATTCATTCATTCATTCAGATATAATTGATCATATAGGTCTTGTACATTAGATAAACCTGAGTGTATGCATGCAGGGCACTTGCAGTGATCACACACCCTTTGGGACTTGCTATGTCCAGAAGAGGTCTTGAGGGTTTTGGTAAAAAAAAAAAATTTAAAAAATAATAAATTGTCATCTGATGTGATATTTGCTGTTTTCCAAATTTATTTCATATGTGTACTGCATATTGTTGTGTTAGGCATGTCTTGCCACCCGTGTCCTGTCTGTAGATTGGGAGGGAGGTCTTACCCCAGCTCACGCAAGTTTCCAGTTTCACGGTCTGTGCTACTTAATGCATCTGCCTTGGGTGCACGTGGGTCTGTTACCACAGATCAGAGTGTCCTGCAAGCTTTCCTCTGGTTATCCTCACCTGAGAGTGAGTGAAAAGCTGTTTTCTGCATTTAATAGGTAGGGCTGAGTTAAAAAACCCTGGATTCCTCTGAATCAACAAAACCACCCAAGCTAAAGTTTAAACAGTGCAGGTTCTCTTGGTGGTTATTAGAGACCTATAAGCATGTAAAGATGCTCTAGAAGTAATTTGAAGTAATTAGCTTCCTAGATAGCATACCTTCAGTAGTGCTGAAAAATCAGCCAGGCTAAGTATGGGCCAGACTGAGTGCAAGGCGCTTGAGTACTTCAAAACTCTTGTTAGGCTTTCGAATCATTTAAATGGCAGAGTGCCTTGAGAAAGACATAGCTGCCTAAATATTAGTCCTTTAACTTGCAGGTAAATTGTTTCAGTTCCTTCTGTTGCCAGTGAACCAAGAGTGGCATCTTCAGTGGCCACCAGACTCCACCTTAAAAAAGGCTTTGTTGTACCCATCTTTTCCCCTGGACTATTAATGAACACCTTATACCTAGCAGGGCAGTCACTTTAGCATAGATGCAGGTGCCCTATCCTGTTCTAGATGTTCTCAGGTATCCCACATGGATAGCCTGCATGGCAGTTCCAGCTGAGCCCCCAGAAAGGTGCAGGTCTCCTGTTGATGCTGTGTCATATCTGCAAGCCCCAAGTATCACATAGTTTTGGATACTATGTAGCACTTAACATGGTACTAGACCATATATGTCATATTGCTCTGTGTAAGGGACTGAATCCCTCTCCTGATTAGCGTCCAGCTCTTGACTGGATGAAGTTAGTGAGGACTCACACCCTAAGTAACTTGCTTGAGGACACTGATGCCAGAGGCATGTGTTTACAAGCCAAAAAAAGAGCAAAGAAGAGGATCTTGGGAAGTATACATCCACCAGCGTAACCATGATAATGAGAGTCAATTATTAATCAATTCGTAAGCACATAAGTGATAAGAAGGCAGTAAAACATATCGGCATGGATTAATCAAGAACATATCACTTCAAATTAATTCAGTGTCCTTATCTGAAGGACTAACTAGCCAAGTGTGTGAAGAGATAGATGTAATATGTGTCAACTTCGTTAGTGTCCAAAGCCTTTAGTCTTCTTATAAACAAAGCAATTTAATGAGATCTAAGTAAAATAGGGATTAGAATGATCATATAATGTTTGAATCATACGAAAGTGCTCATCCACAGTTCGCTGTCAAAGCTGGATGTGCCAAGTGGAGTCCTGCAGGTGTCTGTTGCAGCCCCAATGTTTTCAACAATAAACAGGCTACTGGGAAAGAGAGTGCTTAATTCAACTCCAGAGAGCACTGGATGGGAGAGGCTGGGAGAGGTTGATTTGGAGAACAGGATCAGGACTCACATTGATCTTCACAGATTGGAGAGATTGCCTGAAATCAATAAGCTGCACTGTAATAAGACAAGTACAAAATGCAGTCTTGGGACAAAAGACAGACCAAATGCATGATTTGTGAAATGAAGAATAACTGATAAGGCAGCAGTAGTCCAGGAATGGATCAGCTGGCTGTTGTGAACTGTGCACTAGGCAAAATGGGAGATGCAGAAAAACAAATGTCATTTGAGGGTACACTAACAGCAGTGTTTTGGGTAAAACATTGAGGTAATTATTCTGCTCTACTTGGCACTGGTGAGTCTTAACCTAAGTACAGTGTCTGATTTTGGACACTACACTTGAAGAAATGCTACAGGGAAATTAGCAACTTACACCATAAAAATGTTAATATGTTTAAAAAGTGCACACTTGAAGGGATATGGATTGGCTAAGTCTCAGCAAAAGGTCATTGAGAGGAGACATGAAAACAATCCTCGTTGTGAGAAAGTTTCTCATAGAGTGGAATGAGCAATGTCCTCCCATGCCTCCTGGAAGGTGTGCACTGGAGAAGAGCTACCAGGCTAGGTAAAACAGTACTTTCAATGTGTGGACAGCTTCCAAAGGAAATGCAGCATCTCCTTGTGTAGATGTTTTTCGTGTCCCTGACTCAGTTAATAATTTGCCACAAAGATAAAAGCCTCAGGGCTAAATGGATGCAGAGATGTGGTTTTGCAATGGCTAAATTGTAGGTGCTGGGCACGCAGCCCCAAGGCTCCTGGTTAGTGAGAGGCGGGTGATCAACAAAGAATGTAGGAGAGACCCAGTGCGCTCAGTAGGGAGCCAACAAATGTCTGACTCTGGGCTGGAGAAAAATGACTCTGGGCTGGAGAAAACCCTCACTTAGAAGTGAGGGTTGAGGGATCTGCAGCGGAAGTCCTTTCCTGGAACTGAACAACCACGGCAGGTCAGCCATTCTTGTCAGAAGTCATCAAGGTAGTTTTAACATCATATTACAGCCAAGACTACTCAACAAAACATCAACAACGTAGAGTATTTCCCTGTGAGAGGCACTTGTGAGGCTAGATGGTAGCTGATGGGAGATTCCTGAGGAATGTGGACCCTTAAGGCGCTTTTAAGCCTTTGGTTTTTCCTGCATCTCTAAGTCTTATCTCTTTCCAAGACAGGAATCACCAGTTTAAATCTCAGCTCTACTAAATAGCACCTAATACTTCTAATAAAATTACTTGAGTTTTTAAAGCCATTAGACAAGTTCATGGAAGGGAGAGAGAGGGAAATGTATCAAGAACTCTTAGACACATAATCTCTTTGCTCTTATGGGCAAAACATAAAATTTTTCATGAAGAATTATAGAACAAAAGAAGGACTGAAAACAGTATTTGTCAGTCACGGAGCAAGAAAGGCATCCCAGCGTGGAAGGGGCTTGAAAAATCATCAGAGGAAGTCTAGGACTGTGAGTATCAGAGTGGCAAAGAGGGAAAGAAATTCAGTGTTAAGAGGTCACACTTTAGGGACGTGTGTTAAGAACGCGTGCTATGGCTGTGTCTTGATAGTCCTTGCCAGGAAGAGGAGGAAAAAGACCTTGGGGCGCTAGTTAATGACAAAGTGGTCATGAGCCACTGAAGGAACACGGCCGTGAAAAAGGTAAATACAACGCTTGCAATACAAAGTGAGGGATTTTGGCAGAAAGGCAAATGCTGACATCATTCTCCAAGGAGTTGTGAGAGCTCTCCTGGACAGCTGTGTACCATTACGGTTCTGGTTATCCCAGAAGATTAACTTATATGGAGAAAAGGGCAGGGAAAGGCGATAAAGAAAGGGGGGGTCCAACCCTGAGCTTGCTTTGCTTGCCCTGGCAAACTGAGAGCTGGGAAGGAGCATGGTGACTGTATATAGACCTAAGGGAAAACCCCATGGAGATTGAGATCTTTCATGGGAACCAACACCCACACCAGAACAGATGGGCATAGACCAGGGAGGAAGAATTCAAGAGAGGAGGATAGAAAATTAATGGAGTCTCGAACCAACAAAAAGGATCAATGACTGGAAAGATTGGTTTCTATCTAATCTAGAGCTGGTTTTATTTATGGAAGAGACGATGTAATGCAGGTGCTTAACAGAATGAAGAAGTGCCCTGTTACCCATTGGGATAGGACCCTCAGTTGCTGGAAATTGTCAGGAATAAAAAATTAAAGCCAAATCACAGCACCTCCTGCCAGCTGGTGTTGGGGAGCCTTACTGCCCTTGTTGCACCGTAAAGCAGTGGCTAGCGTTCCATCAGCTGTGCCCTGCTCTGCTGTGTTTCAGCGAACCCTTTTGCACTTGTGGGGACAGTCTTGTGTAGTGCTTCAAATGAGCAATCCTGTGTCAGAGCAGCGTTGTCAGGACCTGGTCTCAAGGAACCGTTTTCCCTCCCCTTGAGTGGTTTCGTGTCTTGGAAGATAAGAGACTCCGTATCAAACGTGTTTTTACACACTGCTTTCCTCCAGTGACCCTGTTTATCCATTCCCCATGGGGAACGGGGGGAGCACCGCACAGCCCGTACAGCAGGGCGCGGGCGGGGGGCACTGGGGAGAGTTCTGCACGGGGCTCCGGGCAGCCCGGGGAGCCAGCCCCTGCTCCCAGGCTGCCCACGCCTTCCGGGGCGGTCACGGTCCCTTAGAGGAGCCCGCTCCCTGCGGGGACCAGTTGGGTTTGTCGCGGTCTCATTCCGCTGCGGCGCACTAAAGGAGTCACTGCACCGTCCCCGTCCTGCAAACCCAGCACCCGCTCGGCATCCCCCGCCCTGAACCATCGCTGCCTTTCCTCCGGCCTCCCCGTGCCCCGGGCCCGGCAGGGCGGCCCCGGCTGGCCCCGCAGGCTGGGCTCGGCCGCCCCGCTCGCACCTGAACAGCTCCCGCAGGAGGAGCCGGGCGGCAGCCGCGGCCCTGCCGCCTCCGCAGCCGGCGGAGCCTCGAGCCCGGCCATCGCCGCTGATGTAAACGATATTAACTTTAAGCCCTTCTATTGACGGGTCAGTTTAGAAGCTGATGAAACAGTAAATTGTTGGTGGAAACGTAGGCAGCTTTGTGCTTTGCCAAGCAGGTGCCTGGCGGTTTTAGTCAAGGATTGGTAAATTTACAAGAGCGCAGTGAACGTGCCCTTCCCGGGCTATTGTGAAATTCAGGGGCGAACAAAGGAGAACGTGAATATTCACACAGCCGCCTTTCAGCGTGTGGCATTGCTTCGCAATTTTAAAGGGCTGCGCTTTTTTTGTTGTTGTTGTTTTGTTTAGGAAAAAAACTACCAACACTCCTCCCCCCCGAATCAGAAAGTACCTGTTTGCGTTTTAAAGGACATGGAAATCATCCGTGAGCAACCATATAATTTGATTTGCTAAGCAATCTGCGAGGCGATTGCACATCATTTATAATGTTCATTGAGCATTTTGCTTAATTGTGTCTCTTTTTGTAAAGGAAGCACAGCCCCCTCCCGGCTGCGGCCGGCACAAGTGGCCAGATTCCCATGGACCCGCAGACAACCGCCGGCCCCGCGCGGGGTTTTTCCCAAGCGGAGCCGTCCCCCCACGCACGTCTGGGGGGCGAGAAAAGGGCTCAGGTACGAGCTCGCTGTCTGAACCCC
Source organism: Melanocharis versteri (assembly GCA_013397845.1). Taxonomy (NCBI): domain Eukaryota; kingdom Metazoa; phylum Chordata; class Aves; order Passeriformes; family Melanocharitidae; genus Melanocharis; species Melanocharis versteri. The sequence goes on from VZTG01004156.1 coordinate 713,662, forward strand.
CTCTGCTCACAGCCCGCGGCTCCGGCAGGTGCTGCCTGTCCAGGCTGGCGGGTGCCCGACTCGCCTCTCGCCGGGGCCGTGCGTCCCGCGGCCGGCGAGCCCCGGGATCCACAGGCGCGGGACGGGCCCGGTGGCAGCGATGCCGGGAGGGGCTGATTCCCTTTGCCAGCCCCAGGCCGGGAGAGGAGCTCGGAGAGACCTGAGACCGGCACAAGAAGGGAAGGAAAGACCTTTCACGCACGACCTCGCTGCGGCGCGCCCCATGCTGTTCCCCCGCACGTGCTTTGCCGTAGTCGGTCGCGCCTCCGCACGCCGGGGAACCTGCGCGCAGGCCGGCGGCGCGGCCGGGAGGCCGTCGGGCCCCTCGGGGCAGGGAGGTGCCGGTCGGGGGAACGGCGTTTAGCGGGACCGGGGCGAGCCCCCCGCAGCCGGCGAACCCCTGCTTTTCAGGCCCCTGCACGGAGCGGCAGGAGAAGCGGGGGCCGGGGGGAGCGGGGGTGGGGCGGG
>VZTG01004156.1:733160-775788 GCA_013397845.1 Melanocharis versteri
GAGAAACCAAAGGCTCCGTCTCCAGGAGATAGGCTCGCCCAGGACGTTGTGTTGATACCCAAGAATGAAGTTAAGCCCCACTGTAGCCAAGGGGGTCTTTGCTCCAGTATTTCACATCCTAACTTTTCTCCTTCCCCATCTCTTGCTGGCTAATCACCGGTCTAAAAGTTTTCAACACAGACGGCTCTCAGCCTTCACCTCACTTCTACTTAAAAAGCTCGTGTCGTTTTCTGCATCATCTATTCCAAAGTGAAACAGGTAAAAACAACAACAAAGCCTCACCCAACAGGGGGAAAAAGAACAAACTTGAAATGAAGATGTGACGAAGACACTTCAGGAACTACTGTGTGGTGCAAATCACTACATTTCAGTCCACGTGTAGGGGGTTTGGTCCTGTTCCTGTCTGAGGGGATTTGTAAAGCAACATCTCACAAAATCAGCATGTTTGACAGACAAAGTAGAGCTTCTGCAATATCACAAATGAGCAATTAAATATAGGGGTGAAATTTACGAAAAGTCCCTTGAAAGAGCCCTTTCAAGCATTTTTTTAAAAATATGACCTCTTAACCTCTTCCTTCTCGATTGACAGAGTAATTTGAAACAGAAACAATGTAATCTATCAAAATAAGTTGTGTTACTTCTGTAAATCAGATATTTATGTTTGAGCTTTCTCCTACTGACAAGCTGTAAAGGCCCACTGTTATTCCAAGGCTTTATCTCTGAGATTCTTGTCTTTTCTGCTCATTAAGAGTCTGTCTATAGATTACAAAGTCAATAGATGCAAACACCAGACTGTGAGAAAACTCTCCCTGAGTACATAAAAATCAACAGCACTGGATGCTATACAATGGAAAGCATAGATGTTTGTAGGTGTTCGGTTTTATCATCTTTAAACAAGGGGGAGAGTAAATATTGTGGCAAAACTTCACCTTCCAGTGTTGCACACTTCCTTCTGCCATTCCTAAAGGTGGATCTCTCTGCAGCATCATTCCTAAATGGCAGATGTAAGTTTAAATGAAAGATGGTTTACAACTGTTCTGAGTTTTCTACCCACAGCTACAGTGCTAATTGTGGATCCAACTAGCAGGGAGTGGGCCTGGACGGGATGACTTTACAGCTGCTTTTATGGATTATCCTGTAAAAGCATGACCGAACCTAGTGGAGCTCTTTCACATCATTTAAGACTGAAGGATCCTGGGCCCTGAACAGGCTCCTTCAGTTCTTGAGAGGTGCTTTGAGGCAGAGATTTTCAGTATTTCCTACACTATTGAGTCCAAGTTACTTTATGCACATTTTTTTAATGCTGCAATGTGTGCATTCTCGATATTCCTCTGTGCTCACATGTTTAAATGAGACTAAAGTAAAAAATATCCACAGGCAAAACTCTCAGCTTCAACCCAAACCACATGAAGGGGAAATTATCCATGAGGAAGCCGAAGCACACAGTCGGATGGATTTTGCCAAGCTATTAATAATCGAATATTACTGTCAAAACCACTGTCTTAAATATTTATGAGTAGTGTTTGGGGCCACCTTTAAAAGCTGGCAAAAAAGCAGAGTGATTTCCCGAGCTTGCTGTGGGCATCAGCAGGTCCGCAGCGGGCACAGCTCGAGAGGNAGCCCGGGAGTGCCTCCTTCCCCCGGCTGCCAATGGCTCCCATCACGCCTTTACTCCAACTCACCGTTTGGTGTTGAAAGAGCAATGAAGTTTCAGAGCAAGGCGCACTCAACACTTCCCGTTCTGCCCAGCAGCAGGGTAGACCTGGCGTCTTCCCTGGCACGAAGCTAGCTTTGGGACGGGAGGGAGGTAGGAAACTTCAAGACAGTTTGTGTAACTGCCTAGGTCTGATGCTTTAGAGTTGGCACCTCATTTATTTCTGCTGAATTAACTTTTCCTGCCCATACTGCTGTCATGCACTACCCGCTCGGGTGTATGGTGCTTTCCCACTCCACGTGCTCCACCGAGCACTAACTCCCCGGAGCCTACTCCACAGCAGAGCCTTACACCTGGGTACGTGTGGCCAGCAAGGCTGTGCTTACAGCTTACATTTGTAACCACTTTACAAAAGCAGAAAAGAACTGAAAAAGTGAAAAACAGAAGAATATATAGATAAGGTGGGAGCAGGTGTACAAGCTGGAACTTGTCCAAGATAAAGGGGTTTAATATGTTTCCTAAGCATTTATAAAATATTTTGTTTTGCAGGATGTTAACCTAGCATATGATTTTCTCCTTTACCTTTAAAAGGTTTAAGGTTCTATATACTACATTTTAAATAAAAATTTATTTGTACAGAAATAAAGAACCTATATTGAAACTGATAAAGTCACAATTATCTTTGCTATAAATCCTATTGTACAATTAAACTTGTATGTGGAGGTAGACAATTGGGGGAAGTGATGCACCACTTGAATCTGAAATTCAGGAACTTCAAGAATAGATAAAAGAAACAGCTCACTTCCTAAAATGTACTTGATTTATATTATCATACATTCCTAAGCCTCTGCTTTTTTCATGTCTTTGCTTAAGTAATTATTTATTTCATTAAACATCAGAAAACTTATTCACAGAAAATAACTATGCATTCAAACATTGTTATTTTCTTGTTTTAAGAATAATCTCCCAAGCTGAAAAAAATTCTAAGCAATTAACGTACCCGAGATTTACTGCAATTTATTCTACCTTGGTATACAGAATTCTCTGTATTTATCCATAGGATTTATCTGGATACAACCAGGAGATGATTTCACTTCTGCTTTGACTTGGAGCCCCGAAACTGTTCTCAGTTCCATATTGTTTGCGAGTGTCACCAAAGGGATGCATTTCACCCTTTTAGAAAGGAAATTCACATTAATTTCACTACGTGAAAATTTCTGAACTGATGTCAATAATATTTCCAAAAGCTGACAGCTTGCAATAAAATCAATCAAGGATATTTTAAATAGGAATCACATACCTGAACCATTTCTTTATGTTTGCATCAGTTATGAGGGCTTTGGTATCTTGAAAAAAAATTCTAGCTTGTCATTCTTGACATAAAACTGATAATTTAAAAATCAAGTACATTTCTACCATTCCTTTCTGAAACTGGGCTAGCAGTGTTCTAAGTATATCTCTTTGGAAAGCTTGACCATGCCATTTTCAATTTGGAACTTCATTTAGAGTTTTCCTCCCTGAACATTTGATCAGATGATATGAAGCAAATTCCTTCTGTTATTGGAAGAGTAAATCCTTGCCTGTTTTTGGACCATCTACTGTGCTTAGTAGTTTAAAAATCTTATTTCAAGAACCTCTCTTTTCTGTCTGGTACTTATTTATTACCGCTGGTTTTTAGGGTAGGTTATCTCTCTGTTGCTTATAGGTACACAAACCCATGGATTCGTGACTGGTAATGTTGAGAAGCCTTTTCCTCATCCTCAGCTCACACTTATCACAGACAGCTCCTGATAACTTGCTTCTTTTGGTGTGTGCCTATGTATACATTCACCTGGTGTGTGACTCCTAAAACCCCACATACCCAGGGAAAGCTCCTGCAGTCGATGCTGAATAAGGACTCTGGGACTATGCTCCCGTATGCAGCATCACGCGTCAAGACATCCACATTGACAGAGGTGGAAATGAGAGTTTTGCAAAGAAAACCCTTTGAGCGCTTCAATTCTACCCATACTCTACATCCTATGATAGCTGAATGTCCAAAATCTTCACAGAAAGCCTGTGGCAATAATCCCATGGGAGAGGAAAGGCAAAGTATTTCACAAGTGTATTTTGTGATTAACACTAGGTAGGTCAATACTTAAACTTGGGAAGATGTGAGAAAGAGGGCTGTTTTTTATTTAAAAATTGTTAATTTTCTTAGTATTTTTTGTTCATTCCACCATTTTTGACAAGAGGGTTTAGGGGTACAAAACAGAAAATCCGTAAGTCCAGATAAATTGGATTCCTTCCAGTAATTTACTTGGATATGGAAGCAGGGATGAGGTTGGTTACTACAGAATATTCAACACAGTTTATCAGCAGTCAGGTAGAGACTTTGCAGGGCAAAAGGGTCATTGAAAATATCAAGGATTCCTTCAGAATATCCCACATGCTCTTTGAGGGGAAACTGTAGGACAGACATCAGCCAGTGGGACAGGACTCTAACTCGAATAACGTTACGTAGCAATTGTAATTAGATCAATTATTTCTGTATAGCTTCAATTATGCATGCAGACATTGCACTCTACAGCCTGATCAACTATTCATGAGAATGATATCAAGCCCTTTGCAGAAGCCAAAACATCACTACATGTTGGAAGAATCTTTTGCTGAGTCACCGTTTTCCATACACTCCTTCACACAGCTGAAATGATGAATTTATTGTGACTGCTTTTCAATAATACTAAAGTGTCAAGTTTAGGCTTGCTTTAAAGGAAATTAATAATTAATCTATTTCTAACAATTTTCTCAAGTTAAGGGAATATTTTCCTTTCAGTTAAACTGATAATGCTGTGAATATTCTTGTTTGGCTAATTAATGCTTTTTTTCTTTCCAAAGTCCTGAAAAAAAATCCATATTACAACTATGTACCAGACAAGCTGATCTTGCTATGGAAACAACTGCTGAAGTATTTCAGAAATAGTAGTATTCCCACATTATTTTCCTTTATGCTCCACATTATCCAAGTGAAGGCAGCAACAATTCTTTCAAATCACCAGAAAAACATGACACACCTGTTGTTGAAAGTGTAGTTTCTTTTTATTTTAACACAATCTAGCTGTTAGACTTTCAGTATCTAAAAAACACCAAAACAAATGAAAAAACCTCCAAAGACAAACATTTTTCTTAAATCAGCCAATATTCAGTATTCAATTAGAGTGATAGGTCTAAAGAAATAAAACAAGTCCATACTTCTATTTTGTAATCTGAAATATGCTTCTGGCTTGCTAAAAGAGAATGGAGAACATTTTTCATGCGTTTTTGATCACAGTGAAATGCAGTTGCATTTCAGTTTCTCTATGCTTTGTTTGGAACCCTATAGCTTCCCTCTCCCCTTGAGACTTTAGTAAGTAAGACTCTGAAGAATGCTAAATGATGTTTGGCACCTAGATGTGGGGTGGAATCACAGGTTGCACTTGGAACACCAAAGAATCATAGGCTGTGTTGTGCCTAGTTTTTCTCTGTTCATCATCTGTGAAAACCTCAGGTTTTCAACCTGCAGACATGGTGGTAGAAAGAAGGCAATGGTCAGTGAAGAACCAATCAAGGCCAGTCTCAAAAGACGAGCAGCTTGCTGGACATATTAGAGGTTGAAAAAGGGAGCAGAGGAAGGGAGAAAAAAGGAAGACAGTTCTGAAGTCCTTCCATATAGATGAGAGAACAAATGATACAACATTTGGCTGAAATTCCCAGAACCCCTAGCAATTACCAAGACATGTTAGTAAAAGTGTCTAACTGGACTAGTTCATGCTTAGTAGGTGCTTGCAAGGCTTATGCATTTATTAGACAGCCTTTGTAGAGTGAAGGAAACTAGTGTGAAATCTGCAGTCACTGAAGCAATCAGACTTTTATTTGTGTATCATAAACAGAACCCACCTCATTCACAATGAGTTGTAAACACTCACACATCCCACGCATCCCTTCCTAGCTAGCCAAAATAAAATGTTCTCTCAGAGGCTACCTCCAAACCTTCTGATCCTGTGTCTTGAAAAGAATTTTGCCTCTGAGACAACTATTCTTTAACTCAAAATATGGGATCAAAGAACTCTTTTGCTTGCTCCCCAAAATCTGTCCTTCGCTTGGGAAAATAGTCACTGACAGCACAAATGCCACCAAATGTAATAGATTCAAGTCCTTTTGAAAGTAACCATCTCTGTTCTTTTTGAAAAACACCATACCCATGCTATTTTTGCACTCCAAAATTGTATGATGGCAACATGCTAAGCAGTTAGAAATACTTAAACTTCAGATTATGTTACTATGCATCAAAGATTTCAGATTCACTGTCTTCAAAGACTCTCCACTTTTGTTGCATTTGGAAGTCTAAGAAATTAATCTTTGTCTTCTTTTTTTCTGCTCTTCTGTAGTCTGGATATTCTGTGGTTCTATGGCTAGAGGAGAAATATTTTTTATCAAGGTTGATTAGAAACTATTGTCCACTAAATAACAAAAAAAGCCAAGTTATAGTTAAGTTTATCTGAAACTCAGGAGAAAGATGTAAAATTAAAACTCTTCTTAAAGAAAGAATAAAACACTTTAAAATACAGAAATGAGACTTATATAAACAATTCCCCTGCTTTGTTTAGTAATGTAACTTAGTTACTTAGCTGAATGCTTGAAAAAAACCTCTGAGAAATATTTGCATTGTCAGCATTTAAGCCAAACTTAATTCTTGAGGGACTATTCTAGGCCCTGACTCATTACAATAAGCATAAATACTTTCACTAAGTTATGAGAACTGGAATTACTTCATATGCACCTTTTTTCCAGGCTAGAACATGAAGAATTTAATATTTACTTGCATATTTACACACATATACATATATTAAAAATGTATATATAATTTCAGATAAATATATACAGAAAAGTGCATTTCTGTATAAATATCTGAATGTATATATGTACCTATGTAACCTATAGCTATATCTGTGCCTATATAATTTGTATTTATACTTACATCTGTTTCTGACTGACAATTTGTTATTACATGAATAAGGCACATTTCTATCATCTTGCTTAGGAACCCAGCTTTATTCAGTTCAATAATTTAAAGCAGGTCATGCACTCATGGGCACAGACTGCTGTTAAAAATAGACACAGCAGCGTACCATGTAGTTCTGTTAATAGCCATAATTTTAAGCACTTAAGCAACTAATATTCCTTTCAAATAATTTCACTTTTCTTAAAGAATTGCTAAGATATTTTCATGTTCTCTTCTGAGAGAAGCATCTGAAAGTCAATTAATCCATTGCTATTTTCAGAGACTCGTTTAGAGAATTGAAAAGAGATACTTCAGGGTGCTTTTCACTGCAAATTGTCCTTTTTCACTTTATCTGAATTGATGGTTAAAATGGAAACCTCATTATTTTTGTAACCTTGGTAGCTTTTCTGTAATTACCTATAGCATCCTGAACAATATCCTATTCTTCACTAACCCTTACTTCAGTGTAATTTTTTTCCCACCTGAATATTTTCTGGCTCTATATTGGGCCCTGGATCCCCATCATCTGCTGTCATAAATAATCACATCATAAAGGCCTTTATGTTCACATTATATATCAGAATTTCAAACAATAATCTCAGTTGAGTGACATGTATCTCTCATAAAGACTCTACCTGTGTTCACAAACTGGGTATAGACTTTTCCATCCCCTGATAATCTACCCACTGAGATTAAGCTTATGAGGTAGAAAGGCAAATTAAATTCTCACTGGTTCAGCAACTGGTGGTGTTCATAACATTAGAAACTCACTCATTTATCATTAAATAATTTTGGTCTTCCCATTTATTTTAGAACTGGAGGAATCAGAGTCACAGTGGCCTTGCTACCCACTGAGACAATACCACTTCAGTTCATATGCAGATGGTTACAATTGCAGCCACCTTTATCGAAAACAGAAGCTGGCAATTAATTGTTATTGCACACAATTGAAAAAAACCCCAAATCCTTAGAAAGTCCAAATATGCTAAATATTTTAAAAATAAACAATAACATAAAATACCTGCAAGTAGTAATTCATATTGAAAAGGAAAGTTCCATTTATGCCCGTTAATAAAAGATTTCAGAAAGGAGGTAGCATTTTGTTGACTTTAACTGAATTAAACTGAATTTAATATGGAATTGCCACTGTATAATCATTCTTACATCAAGGGAATATGTTTTAACTTGACTGTTAAATTGAACTGTATATCTTTTCCATTAAGAGTTGAATGTATTTGCAAGCAAATTTTAAATATGACTTTAACCAGGAAAAAAGTCAACAGCAATTACTATTTAATGCAACTCTGTGCTTGAACATTCACATGCTGGTGATGGTAAACTCAAAGGGTTTTCAATTTGACGAGCTCCATCCTTGTAAATTTTCCCTGAAATTCTTACTATGACGTCAGAACAGCACGAAGCAGGACAAAATACATATAGCTCTGCATGAAAGACATGTAAGTAATTATTTTGAAACTGACTGCCATGCAATAAATAAATTTTAATCCATTTACACCTCGCATTCTGTTTTGCTAAAATAATTTGCTTAAATCCCTCCAAGCCCAGCGTAGTGTATTTCTAGCTGAACTGAGACAGGGACATTAGGGACTTGTGCTAATCTATGGCCATCCAAAAGATGGACTGCAGAACTTTCTGAACTCTAGAGCATTTAAATCATATCCCAAAGGACTCAGTCACGATGGACTCCTCTGCCCTGTTCCTGAAACCAAGCAGACTGTGCTGATCCTGCATCTAGATGAGAAAATGGCATCCCATATTTATCATCTCTGGAAGAAAACAGGCCCCTAATTTCAATCTGGTCTGCTGTGCTGCACCCGCCTGCAAAACGGAAGGACAGATGGCTTTTTAGGGGTCACATGCCAAACCTCATAGTCCTGATCTCCCTGTCTTCTGTCAGGTGGCTACAGGGGGCAACCTAAAGTCTGAGTCTGAGTTCTGAAAGCGGCCGAATGAGTCATCATTATGGTTCACTGTGAAACCCCACCTGGGTGGGGTCTGGTTCCCAGCACAGGAAAGCCATGCTCCTGTTCGAGTGGGTCCAGAGGAGGACTGTGAAGATGATCAGAGGGCTGGCTACAATGGCTGGGTGAGAGGTGGGATTGTTCATCTTGGAGAGGACAAGGCTTTGGCCTCCTTCACTGCGGCCTTTCAAGTACGTAGAGGGGGCTTTTAAAAAAGAGGGATAGTTACACAGGCAGATATAGGAAAAGGAAGGAATGGTTTTAAACTAAAAAAGGGGAGATTAAGATTAAATATTAGCAAGAAACTCCTCACTTGGAAAGTCGTGAGGCACTGGAACAGGTTGCCCAGAGATCCTGTGGCTGCCCTGTCCCTGGAAGTGCTCAAGGCCAGGTTGGATGGGTCTTTGGGCAACCATGTCCTTGCCCATGACAGGGTGGCTGGGACCAGATGATCTTTAAAGTCCCTTCCAAGCCAGACCATTCTATGATTCTATGATTTATTCAAATACTGCAGAAGGATGTCTTGTTTACCCAGCCAGGGCACAATTTCTGTGCTATTTGTACACACAAATTATGTACACAATATTTCACTGCATGCAGCTGAGCATACCCAGCTTTGACAATCTGCCTCTGTTGGACTTATTGTTTTATAATTTCCACTGTCATACGACATGAGCAAGCTTCTGTATCTTGATGTATTAAAAAGGTTTCTTTTGATAGAAATGAAACATTAAATAAAATAAACCAATTGCCTTGTCTTTACTTACTGTCTCACAGAGAGATGCACATTTAAGTGCTTAGTAACTGGCATTGCAGGTTTTTCCCCAAGAAACATGCCACTCTTAACCACATGCAGATGGAAAAGATTTTCATACGAAAGTAACCTATATTAGCTTGTTGTCATTCTTAAGAATTACAATACATAATTAAAACCACACTGAAAAAGAATTCAAAAAATGTCGAAGTAACTGTAATGAAATGGACATTTGATTGATATTCTCTTCAGAGCTGTAAATATAAGAGACCCTTAAATATAGATGGAGCATCTCAGTTCTGGGTAGCCTCAACCTATCTCATACGAGAAGTGACTCTGATCAGAAAGTTCTGCAGCTGAATTTCTCTTCGTGAAAGAAATAAATCAGTCTATGAATTATTACCCACTGCTCTGCCCAATTAATATTTACTTTCCTTCTAATTTTGAAAATGAGAAACTTACCTAATTTCACCATTAATGAGTGTGAGGTCTGGCTTTTCCCTCTCCTCACTTAATTCACCAATCTTTGCCTCTTCCCTGACATATTTTCTACAGACTCCTGCATATTTCCTGTGCATACAACTTCTCTATCAGGTACCAGAAGTCTTAAGCTGTTCATTTTACAGTAACTCCTGGCAAAGAGTTTCTTCAGAATTTACACCAAGGATGCAGTGATAATAATGTATTATAGCAATGAACACCAGGAATGTTTGTGAATATGGCATTTCTTTTGCTATATGAATGTATGCTACATTTCTTAGGGAAAAATAGATACAGAGTAACAGAGCAAGAATTAAAAAATACATTCCAATTTTAATCTGATTCCATACTACTAAAATGACTGTGATAGAAACAAAAAAAAAAAAAAAAAAGGAAACCAAAAATAAAATACCAGAATAAACTAGAAAAATACAAACAGATGTGTTGACTGTTTGCATTTCTTGAACATATATACAAATATATCTCTGTCATAAATCAATAATTGTACACAAGTACCACAAACAATGTGATACAGAAGAAGATTAAGGTATTGCAACCAATACTCTCCTGCAGAACTTTAAAATAGCCAGTTACAATAAAATATAGCCAGTTACAACAAAATGTATACTTTTTGTCTCTTTTCAGGCCTCAGGGGAAATAACTAAGCAAACACTATTGATCAGCAGAATTCAAACAAATAATCAGTAAGTGTTCAGCAATCCACAGAACATATATACATTAAAATGCCATTATTATATGAATCAAATATCTGAGCATAGTAACAGACCTTATGCAGTGAAAAAAATCTGTGAGGAATAGAACAGAGTTTGAATTTAAAATACCATCCCTTTTCTGTCTGTAAATTTACTATAACTTTAACCACAGAGCGCTGATATTTTATCTAATCAATGAAAATTACTACCTAATTTCTCAAGGCCCAGTTCATGAGTTAATTTGAACAGCTGTAAGGTTTTTCCTCTCTCTTTTCAAAGAAATGCATTACACTGCAGAAACAGGTCTTTTTAATGAAGGGAAGCAAAAACCCCTCAAAAATATGAAAAAAGTTGTATCAGGTGATAAGAATTTTTCTTAAGTAAGAATATGTAGTTTGGATGGTTTGGCCTATTTTTTCTTGAATTCATGAGGGAAGAGTGATAAATGGCAACAAAATGAAGTCTCTTCCACCTCAAAATCACCTCAGAGTTCAGCTCCAGTTCAGTAATAACTAAAAGACAGCTCTGACTGATGGTCATATTTGGTCCTACATGATTGAAATAATTGATGCATATGAAGACTTTAAAGTAAAAACCCCTACTACAAAACCAGAAGTTCCTGGGCATTTTAGCTACAAATAGTAAATTAAGAAAGATATTAAAGAAAAATTAAATGGATTTCATTGTTATCAAAAATGAGAGTGAACTGACATTAGAAGTATTAACTAAACAAATTCACACTTAGTGCTCTCTAGATATTTTCAGGCAGTTACTTCACTAGGCCACATAGTTTCTGATGATTTCATAAGACACATAGAAGATATTCTGGCCACAAGAGGGCTCACATATTTTATAGTTTGTTGGGTTTTTAAATATGTTTTAATGAGTATAATGAACTTATAACAATATATAGGCTAAATTCAGGGAAATATCTGCTGTCCAGATAGTCATGCTGTCAGGAAAAAAATAATTTGCCTGGTTCCTTAACAAACTACTGGAAAAAAGTGAAGGAAAAATAAGGAAGTTCCTATAGTCTATTAATTAGTCTATTAGTTGGCTTTTCATCAAAATTATTCTATTTCTATTACATTACAAATTAGCTATGTATAAAATGACAGGTTTATCTCTTAATTAAACAAAAGTTTTAATAGTCTGTGTTAAAAAATAACCCTCCAGCACCTACCTATTCAGGTAAGAGAGTGTACACTCACTAAAGTAGACCTCGCAAGAATAATAGAACTTTATTTTTCTAAAGACACTTGCATTTTCACTAAAAACACTGATAACATTGTCATTATATAATCAACCACATAGTGTATTCTCACCATTTTCAGATGAGAAGATAACTTGGGGCCTCTTTCAACGAATACTGAACTTACTGAGAAACTATCCATTGACCTTAGAGATATTGGAACAAGATAAATAAGCATGAAGTACAATACAGAGAGTTTGCTGTGCAATGGATGCGTCTTCACTGCAGTTCACCATTTGTAGGACAGGAATCGCTGCATTTCCACACCTTAGATTTGTGTTGTGGAGATGAAAAAATAAAGGAAAAGAACAGTCTGAAAGACAGCAGAATATACAGTTGGTGGGAAATATTGTTTAGTAAAGTTCAGTATCAGTCCAGATAAATCTGAAATAAACTTGAATTTCTGAAAAAAGCCCCAAACCTGGAAAGAATGAAATGTGATGTTTACATGATTAAATAGGTTTTTAATGACTCCATAAATCTGAAGTTAACATTTGTCTGATTCATCCCTACAACAGTGGCAAAGACACCACCAAGAACATATTGAATTAACTAATTTGGTATTTACTCAGGCTCTCCTATTCAGCCATTCCAGACACCACTCACATGTAAACTACCTCTGGTTTTAAACCCCACAACTTCCACATCTTGTCCCAGAGCTTTCAGACTCCAGTTCCCAGGTTCATAGTAGGGACCCAGGAAGCTCTGCCAGCCCTTGTTAGAACAGAGGCTCCTGATCCTTTCCACCCTATTTGCGTGCTGTGCAGCTCTGTCTTAGCAAATCCTGCACATTTCACAGGCAATAACAAGGCTGCACGCACGGCGTAAGACGTACACCGCTAAAATGCTTTGCTGCAGGGAGGAGATCACAGCTCTAAGATAAGCCACAAGACTTGTTGTCCACACTGATGAGTACCAGTGACCTCCAGAGCGGACTGGCTGCATTCATACTGGGACAGGTTGGGTCCCATGGGACACATGTGTGGATTTCAGATGTTCTTAGTCTGTAGTTTCCTATCTAAGATAGCACTGCGCTCTGTCATGTCCTGTGAGAGAGGTGTTTCTATAGCATGGTGCCAAACACATCCTTTGCACGTTCTGAGATGTGGCCTGATGTTACCTGGGGGTGTCTCTTTTGTACTGATCACAGGGAGCAAACCAGCTCAGGTTTTGTCTTGGGAATCTGGCTGTTCTATCTGAAAACAAAATGTGAATGAAGCAATAGAGATGCATTGAGGCTGGCAGAGAACAAAGACCCAAGGATGAGTGCAAGCATCCAAACCATTAAAAATTGATGGTATAGACGTAGTCCTAGCACACCTGACTGTCCAAGTGCTACTTGCCTAAGGAATGGCACAAACCCTTTTCAACAGGCAAGACTTATCACAGGACCAGTTTTAGACCAATTGAATTCATAGCTGTCCAAGGTTTTCAGTCTTCAGAGCAGATCAGAGAGCTGTGTCCTCAGCAGTTGTGCTGGAGCTGTGTGACCACTTCTCATCCAGTCTCTACAAAGATTAGAGGGAATTTGTAGGTTTTGACAATCAGCAATTTTCAGCCAAAATGTTTCAGAACATAGGGAGTGAAGACGAATATTTTAGAGAGGCTGGCTAGAGCAGAGAAGGAAAGTGGCTGAGTAAAAAGTGTACAAATAGGAGAACAGTCATCACATAAAAAACCAGAAGAAAGCACAGAGATTCTGGGATAGAGAAAGTGTAATGACAGAAAATGATGAAGTATGGAACAAGGGAGGTGAAAAAGAATTCTATGAAAGAGAGGCATCAGAAGAGAAGACAAACAAATATGGTAAAAAATATAATCAGATTAAAAGCTCATTCAAGACTGATATAAGAAAGACATAAAAAAGATGCAGTCTAACAGCACACAAAACAAGTCCTGTTTTTAAGAACTCTGAGTGCTATTAGCACAGTCTACAAAATTACCTGTCTGAAGTGCTTATCATTGCTACCAGCCATTTAACAGTATAATATTCAGTTCATTAATATTTAATCCCAATCTTTTAAACCCAGCTATTACATCCTCAAGAGTTAATGGCTAGGTATAAATGTATAAATAATGTATAAAATGTATAAAATAACGTATAAAATTACCATAATTTTAATAAACAATCTGCATAATCTATAGGCTATAAGTATTTTATCAATGCAATCATGCAATAATAGTAAACATGTTCTATAAAATTTGAAATTTCTTTTTAATATTGTATTATTTTGCTCTTCGATTCCTTTCTAAGATAGAAAAAAAAGTGCAAAGAGAAGAAGTTAAATCATCACAGAGGCTTCTTAAATGTCTTTGAAGCACAGCTTAGAAGTTTTGGCCACTACCTTTCCGTGGTTTGCCTTTCCTGACCTTCATGTTTCTGAAGTTTCTTAAGTTTCAGCGGTCAGGCTTGTCTCACCAGCTTGCTGCTCAGGTACCACGTGTGTTATCTGAAAGCAAGTAAAATACTGGTTATTTTCTTTGCCAACTACGCAAAAACAAATAGGAAGTTTTGTTCTTACACAGTGCTATTCTTGGAAAAAGTATTTCCTTTTTGGGGTTGTTAGATTTTTCCAATATTGTGTTAAAAAATGAAAGGTTTTGTAACCTTTCAGTGGTTGGAAGTTGAAATTTTTTTTGTTTGTGTGTTTGGTTTTTTTTTTGGTTTGTTTTGTTTCTGAGGATTGCAACAGGCAACATTTTGACAACTACAAGAAAAGCAGCGTTGTGGATAATTAAATGCAATCTTGTTACTGCTACCAATGGTAAAATCGCCATTGCTTTAAATGGATGAGAACTGAAGATCTGTGGTTATAAATTCCCCCCGGCAAAACCAGTACTCCATGGAAGGTGTTATGGCCACGTGAACAGAACAAAGAAATGAACTCCTGACTCAGACCTAACTCTGATTTTCACAATTGTGTCTGTACATGGAGGCCATGAATCCTTCCTAACCTCGGTTTTGTGTAGATGCTCTGGCTCAGACCAGTCCCAAGTCAGCACTAGGAAAATCCAGGCACACAGACTGGAGGGGAGCTGTGGCACGTTTCCAGTCTGGGTGCTTGGATGGACAGGTGCCCACAGAGCATCCTGACACATGACTTACACATATCCTATGTGACTTTGGATCTTCACCTTCCTTCCCTGGAAGCTGGCTCCTATTTCACAGAAATGGCATGAGGATTTCTGAAGGGTCCTGGGAAAAACTGCTATGTAAATGATTACTACTAATTTAGCAATAAAAATGTTAAAGATGCCATTGTTCTGTGCCATCCCTAGACTTTAGAAAGGTCCATATGTAAATATATATAAAATATATACCTAAACAGAATCACAGAAAAGTTGGGCTTGGAAGCGACCTCTGGAGCTATAGCAGGGTCACCAAGAACAGGTTGCACAGCATTGCATCCAGGTGGGTTTTGAATATCTCCAGTAAGGGAGACTCCACAACCTCTCTGGGCAACCTGTTCCTGTGCTCTGCCACCCTCAGAGGACAGAAATGTTTTCCCATATTCAGATGGAATGTTCTGTGTTTGAATTCATTCTCATTGTCCCCTATCCCGTTGCTGGGCACCACTGAGAAAAGCCTGGCTCCATCCTCTTGGCACCTGACCTTAGCTTGTAATAATTAGAAGATCACTTTGACAGTAAGTTCTTCCATCTATTTTAAGATATTTCTGTCTCATAAGGTGTTTCTCTTTCAATTTTCTTTTCTCCTTGGGCATTATAGTTTCAGTTTCACTTTGCATTGGCAGATTGGTCATTATAACTTACTTGCAGTGGTGGAAACTGACAAATAAGGCCTAATGAGCACACAAACCTGTTTTAATTTCCTGTGATGTTTTTATCATTTGGGAAAAGAGAGCACCATTGATGAGGCACACTGTATCAAAAATCTGTAAGTAACCAAACAACCCCAAACCTTCCATTCTCTCTCTGCAGGGTGTCATATATATTACTTTTCCAACTGAAAATTATATTCTATACAGAACAGACAAAATCTGAAAAAAACAAAGATGAAATATTTGTTGTGTCCTCTCCCCAGCTATCTCCTTCACACCTTGCACAAAACCATTCCCTGTCCTGTTACATTTCCACAGGTCTCCACACATGAATGTGGACATGAACCTGGTAAATCAAATACACCATCCACCCGCCTGTTTGAACAGAACTTCCAAGTTTTCAGTCATGTTTTGTATGAAGCCCGAGCCCTATCCAGATCAGGTCCTCATTTTGTTTTTTCAGCTGCAGATGCATTCCACTTTCTCTTACATACACGTGCTGGTAGCTATGTGGCTCATTCAGAGGTGTAAACACCAGAGTCAAAGAACAGATAATATTGCAGATACATTGCAGTATCAGGGCTTTTAAAATAAAGAAAAGAAATCTGCAAATAAAATTCACTGTAAATATTCATTCTTACTAAATGACTGCAAAACCGATCACATGGTCAAATTCTCTTTACAACAGAGGGATTTCATACTGATGTAGCACCCTGGATTTCAGTGTCAACATAGCTGGGTAAATGGAGAGTTTGCAAAAGCAGAATCAGGCCTGTTGCAGCTGTACACAAAATGGGCTAGAAGTCAAGCCGTGGGATAATGGTCCAAAGCAGCTCCAAACTCACAAGATTTGACTCCCACCTGCTTGAAATAGAAGCATAATAGTGCTTCTGTAGCCTTTACTGGTATCCTCACTGACTGCTAGGACACAACAGAGTAGAAAAGACCATGTTGAAAGACTTTCCACAGCTTGAAGATCCTCAGCTCTTGGGATTGCTCTGTGAGGAAGCAGTGGCACTTCTGGACTCTGGCTCGGTATGACAGTCAATAGGAGTGAAGCACACTTGCACTTGTGCTTCCTATAATATTTATTGCCAAAAAATGGTAAAAAAGCCCCACTATAAACTAATACTAAGGGCAGCTACATCAAATTTAAACATATAAATGTTTTAAACATATAAATTATCTCCATTACGTTTTTTCGACTCACTTGTTTTCCTCATTGCAAATCATTATCATGTTTCTCATTAGGTCACTTCAGTCACTCTTGTGGTTTTATATTCTTTCTACTCTGCTTCTGTTTACTCCTCTGAAGTCTCTGTCATCACATCTATCTCTCAAAACTGTGCTTTTCCTGGCTCAAAAGAAGAGCAAATACCTTTGCAGATGTGGAAAGCAACAATTAACTGGATTAAAATTCAACTTCTCAAGACAAGTGAGACTCTTGCCCTTTTTCAAGGGTGTCTCCAATGTATTCTTAATACAGAAGGAGCCTTGATCAATTCCTTGATCTGAAAAGTCTTTGCTATTTAAGCTGTATCTTTCAGCTTCGAAACCTTAGTCAGACCTAAATAGGGTTTTATTCAGATTTATACATAAAAGTGAAAAGAAACACTAAACATCAATGTAAAAACCATCGGGGTATTCAACGTTTTGTTTTCCAAAAGTCTGAAGTGTATCATTCTAAATTTATTTATTACTGTCACTCATTCTACTCAGTGCCAAATGATGAATTTAATTTTAGGCCCTCTTGCAGTTGACTGAAGCTAACAAAACAGGTTTCTACCTACTACTGATGTATCAACAAACCTGGGTGAAAGGCTATGAAATGATTACCTTCCTCCTTACATTTGATTTAAGCTCTTATGCCTTTGTTTTTCTTACATCATGCTGTTCAGAGTAGGACACCCCACGAGCTCAAGCCCTCTGAGTATTTTCCACTGCGAGCTTCAGCTCTCAGCAGCCACTCCTGGTACATGTGCGTGGTCCTTGGGCTGCCTCAACACATGGCCATCTGTCAGGATTGCATGGTGCCTCCCCACAACTGGGTCGGATCCTTGCCCGAGGGCATTTGGTTCCAGACAATGCTGGTTTAGATGAACGCTTTGGTTGACACTACAAGTGCCATCTGTTCTACAGGAAATCCTTTCTCTGTGTCATTAATGAAGAGTTCCCAGCACATAACTATATATTCTTCTCCCTGCATAAGGTTTCATGTAGTAGGGATTATGAGAGCATGTTATTCGAAAAGGAATAGTTTGCAAAAATGCCACATTTCATGACATGAATTTGCTTGATACACTCAGCACACATGAGCCCTACTCACCTTTTTGGCAAAGGGAGCAATTGCTTAGATGGTGTTTCAGCAGGTGACAGCACCTCGGTACCTCAGGCAATGTAAAAGAACTGAACCTTGATCTAAACCTTGATCCTTGCTTCCTGGAAATCAAAATATGAAACCATTGAACAGATTCCAGAACTTAAGTAAGGAAATTGAGCTCCTCTAACATAAGTTAGGGTGTTCTGTATTAGCATGGTGATTATAAGAGTTGTATTTCAGGGAAAACCTTTCACATATTTCAGATATACAATCAAACATGAAATTAATTTTTGACAAAATAAGCATGGCCAGAATCTAACAACTAAAGCTTTTCATGTTCACTAAATTTTTCATCCATTCAGACACTGGAGCTGTAACTTTCTGGGTAAGAAAAGGCATTGGCAACCAGTCTATAGGTAACATCTCCCGCTCCTTCCAAACTCATATTCATCTTGAAAGGTGTAAGTCTGAAAAACAACATCTGCTGCTTGACTCAGCACAAAAAGCAACTCATGGTTATGTTACAGAAATATTACTTCTGCATTTCAAAAATATTTGATTTTCTCCTCAACAAGACTTCTAATTGCCAGAAGAGTTCTAAAATGAAACCCTTTTGGCTGAACAGCCACAAAGGCTGGAGAGGGATGAAGATACCATGGCTTTATAGACAAGCCCAGAGATAGGTTTTCCCTTTACGTCTAATGCAGAAGAGTGTCATAAATATCAGATGCAGTAACCTACCGGAAATCTTCTGCTTTGGGAAATTTCAGGAATATTCTTTCCTCTTTCTAGAGTCCTGAAAGTACAACTATTAAAAAAAAAAAAAAAAAGAAAGAGAACGTTTATAGGTTGCTGTTCTCTTTTTTGGATGTAGTTACAGTTTCTGCTACTTGCAGTTTGAATTAACTCCTTTTAGTCTACTTAAGTTCAGAAAGATTTGGCAAACTAGTGCCCAACTATGAGCCTCAACAGTATTATGATAAGATTTCAATCATAATAAATATTATTTTCCATTACTTATTGTATTATTAAGTTTTATGATAACAAGGAGACAACTTTGAAGAGTATAAATACTAGGAAGGAAACAATTCAGTGTGTACTAAATATTAGCAGCTGAAGGTGTAATTTAAGGAAGTTAGAAAATAGAATGAAACCAAGAAATTGAACTACAAATATGACACACGAGGCTATGAAACAGATTTTGGTAGAAATGTGACAATTTCATTACTTGTGACACTATTTCTGTTCTACTCTTACACCCTTCCCATCATGATATTGCTTGGATATGAGCTATTGCTTTAATGAAAACCACACACTAAGAAAAGTCTCCCCTTTGATGGCACTAGCTAGAATGATCCAGCTTCTGTTTTCATCTCTAGTCTCCTGGCGCTGTAATAAACACAATTTCTTATTGCTTGTATCTCCCCTTTATCAACAGTGTATTATGCAGTTACCACTGAAACAGAGGATAAACAGATATCCTATTATTTTCAAAATCTTAATCTATACCAAAATGGATTTTCCACTGTAAATATAATCCCTATCTAGATACATAAAAATGTATAGAGGTGAATGCAGGTGTCTCCTGCTCTATCTACAAAAAAAATACATAACCAAACCTGCGACAGTACAAACACAGTGTGAAAGATCAGCTAACACTGTATGTGTACTTAATAGTAATTGAATAGTAATTGAAAAGTAGTTGAACGCTATTGAATGTGCTATTGTGTGCTCCTTCAAACCCACACTCAAAAATTAAAGCCCCCAAACCATACAGCAAAAGCTCGCCATATCCTTTAGTGTTTTACCCATTAGCAGCACACTGTATGCAGAAACCCTCCAGGCCGTGCCAAAATCTCCGCGTCTGAGAGGCTCCAGCCCCAGGACTGCAGGGCAGCGGGCAGGGAGCGGGGTGTGGACACCCCCACATCCCCCGGCCACGGCCACTCAGGAGCGGTCAGGTCCGGGCCTTTGTCCTCTTGTTAACAGCCTGCAGGGAATAATTATGCTTTCTGCTTTTTAGAAGGGTGCGTGGGTCACTGCAGCGCTGTTCAGTATCAACACAAAACCATACAACTCTAAAAAGAGCATCTGCAACCACAGAAATGATATCTAACAGAAAACTGGAAAAACTCTAACTCTTATTCATTAAGTTGCACTAGAATCAAGTGGCCATCTGAAGACCAGTCCTTAAAAGAACCACGAAAGATTTTAGAGGTAGTGTGGGAGCCCATTTTTTGTCAAAATTTTACATTGTTTCTACCAAGATTGAAATTTTATGTTGTTTCTGCTGAGATTTTACTGTATGAATATAGCATTAGGGCAAGTAGAAATCTGGGTAAGTGTCAAAGCAGCACTTAATCGATACTGAATCCATTAAATAAGAACATGAATTAATTTTTTCAATAATGGGTATTTCTCTGAGCCTATAATGTTTTGAGCCACAAGTCTAAGTAAAAAAAAGATAATAAATAACAGTATACAAACTTTTTTTTCAGTACAATCAAGTACCACTTTCCAAGATCACACATACTTCAACTAGCCTAGATGTGCTGTAGTTCAGTTTATCTCAGCATATGGCTTGTTCTCACCACATGCCATAGATTTCCAAATCTAACTATAATTAATAGGATTTGTCAAATAACTGTTGAAGGAAATCCAGCTTCAAAAAGTGAGGCCGATTAACACATTGATTTAGATATCAACTTCTAAGCATTTTTTTCCTATTATTTGAACTTTCAGGAAGATCAGGGATATTAATAACCCTTTATTCAAATAAAGGCATTGTGAAATACAAATTGAATGTAACTTTAAGGATAATATGAACATTCAAACATCTTTTGTTTTTATAATGGTTCACTACTTTTAGTCTGATATAACAAGAATATTCAGAAACAATTAGAAAAAGTCCACAAATATATCTATACACACACACACATATATCTGTATATGTGTATGTATATATACATACACTTTTCCAGGCAAATACTTTCTAAAATGATTAAAATATAATTCGTAGCAGAAGAGAAATCCAAACAATTTCACTGTCCCCACACCTTTGGTAAATGCAGGATGTAGCAGTATGGATAGATGACAAATTATATTTTTATTTGTTTATGATCACATTTAGAAACCTAATAGTAGAGTGAGTTTTTAAATAGCTCAGGTAATTAATGAAAATTGTTATAGATCCATCATTCTTATAAAGGAAGAAAGAGAATTTTTAAAGGAAAACATTCAAATGCTATTTAAATGGTAAAAGACTTTTCCTTATTTCTCTCACATGTTCTTTACTTAAAGGATTCCAAAGTTGGGAAGTGTACAGAAGGACTTACAAGGACTTACACGAGTAAGGAAAGAGAAGATGACTTATGTAAAGCAGACCACTCTTTCTCTCAATAAATCAAAGAAGTGTTTTTGGTTATTCAGCATGAAAAAAAGGAAAGCGTAAATGGAGATTTAATCCCTAAATGTCAATAATAACTCAAAGTCATATAATTGGATTATAAAACCAGTTAGGCCACTGCTGCTGGGATCCCCTCCCATGCCATTTTAAATGAAACTAGAATGTAATAGAGGACAAATGTATTTCCTGAATGAACTGCTTTGTGGCATGTTCTGAAGTGTTTCGGTGATAGATTATTATCAGCTTTGGAAAATTACACTAAGCATTAAAACCACCTAAAAAATTAATTGTGCAGCCATGTATACTTTATTTGCAGACTCTTCTATATTCCAACAACGTTTCTTGGTTTGCAGTAATCTTTTTCTTTCAAGAGAGTTCAATGATTTCTTAATATCCTGAGTACTGACAGCCATAACACACTAAGATCACTTTATATATATATTTTTATCTGTTTGTCAGATTTCCTTCAGCTGTATATACTCATTACATATGTATTATTGTGCCTTGAAGGCTGGAACACGTGAAGTGCACGAGTAAGGAACAATACCTCACATCAGGTATAAAAACACAGAGGAACTAGGGGAACTCCATGACAGGTATCAGTAATTCCTCAAGAGCCTCCTGGCGCCACTCAGGGCCCACACAGGATTTTTTCTGGTAGTTACTCAGATGCCAGCTGTACCCAAATGCCCTAGCAGCATTTTAAATCCTCCTTCTTTTTCCATGGTCCCTACAGGATTGCATCCTACTCAGTTAATCTCAGGGAAGTAGAGGAAATATTTTTCACTTGAGAACAAATATGATTCTCAGATTAAGCTTCAGAAAGAAAAGCCTATCCAATATCTGGATACCTTTTCTTAAAACTTGCTGTGTGAAGGCGCTACCATAGCTCTGTGAGCTGCTGGTCTTCTGCAATACTATGGCACTAAGGTAGGATTTGTGCTGCTTTTGCTTATGAAATATATTGGTGTAATGGCAAACAGCAACCATCCTGGATTTCTGTCCCTGTGATTCATATAATTGTGTATTTTTGGTTTTCCTGTGGAAAAACTAGGATTTGAGGACTGTTTAGTATTTTCCAGTATTTTTAGCTATCTGTGAGGTGCAGTGGCAATAGAGGGATTTCTTCCATCAGACTCCTACCTTGTAAGTTGACCTGATTTCAGACAAACAGCCCCAGAGTGACACTTACCCAATAACGATAGCTGTCAAACATCATGACCACCACCAGACCTCCACCCTGTGCTCTGCCATGCTCTTCTCTCCAGACTGAAGGGCAAGGATCAGTGAGTACATGTTCAAAGAGGCAGAAGGTAAGGACCTAGTCTCGTAGTGATGTTACTCAACTCCATTTAGATCAAATGGAAAAAAAGGCTGTTTAAAAAAGTACAGTTGCAATGAAAGTAGACTGCTTTAAAGCAAGTAGACTGCTTTTTTTTTTTTTGGTGTAAGGAAAGAATTTAATTACTTACATACTACTCATACTCACATACTTATAAAACACAAACATAGCCTTAAGAGAAACTGGTGGAAAAAGAAAGACAAATTAAAGACGAATTAAATAGAGGTATAACGCAGGCACAGCACTTTGCAATATTAAGTAATAAAACCTGTATTTTCCTTATGAGTTAATGGCATTCTTTCTGTGCCACACCCAGGACACTTTTCACTTTTCCCTTGTTGTCTTCTTTCTTCTCCTTCTGCTGTTAAAAGAAACCACCAAGAAACATGAACGAAACTATGGCCAGAATCCTTTGTATAAGTCTAATATTAACCAGCATTACAGTTTATCTAAAAATTATATTAAAATGAGTAACAAAGAACTCATCTGTGAACAGTATATTCAAAAGGTGTAGGACTTTTTTCAGAAATGAAACTAATTGTATTAGCACTTTGGTCTATGCCAGTGGAAAACTGTTTTTCAGTTCACCATCTGGGGACATAATAATAAATAGAGGGAAAATATGCACTCTTTTTCTTTGAAAATGCTGTTGAATATGAGCTGGGACTGTCAACAACATTAGAAAGTGACAGCAGCTCCTGGCTTGTACTGAGTTGTAACAAAGCCAGCTATTTCTGTGTACTGTTCAGCATTGCTCATGGATTTGTACCACTCGGATGATGGGAAACCAACAATATTGTCTATAGGCAATTAAATGAAACAGAATATTGATAGAATCATTAAAGATGACAAAGGGGGAACATTTAATCAATTGATATTTTTTCCCATAAGATTTTTCCAGGATTTTACTGTTTATTGAATATTCAGTACTTTGCTCCTGATACTGTTTTGTAATTGTTTTAATTTTTTTAATGTTAATCTAACATTATTACATTTCCCAGGATTTTAGCTGTTAGGAAATGTCATTTTCTATCACCAACGTTTTTATTTATTAAAATTAAGTAAAAATATGCATAATTGTATAGTAATACAGAAAACATTACATTTATGTCATAATCTTCCTGAAATTGCTTTAAGAACCTGTTAAAACTTGGAGAAGATCTTTTGAGAGCACAAATACTTTATTCCAATCACGCATTCTAGGATTTACATTTTCAGATTCAGCCTTACTGACGTATTAATTTTTACGTTCCAGCTTCATCCCTCACGAGGACTATGTACACTGAGAGTGTTTTTATTTTCTTGCTTGTCCATCTTTCATTTCCACATTTGTATGCGCTCAGAGTGCCAACAAGAAGCCCTAGAGAGTAAAGCTTTTGAGTTCTCAGTGTCTTCTCCTTCCTTGCTGTTTTCCAGAGGAGCAGCATTCCCTGTTCAATGTTATTTCCCATCCACTGTGCACATTACTGCTCTGACTTACTTGATTTAGCTGCTTTACTGCTGTATTTCTTTTGTGCTTGATACTGACCTGTTTGATAATATGCAATGACAAGATAAGGTCCCAAAAATTTCATGCTAAATAAGATTAGGACTTGCAATCAGTCAAGGTATCTTCATCACTGTTCACTATCAGTTGTGAACACTCTCCGTGTTTTGGGGACCTCAGAAGCAGACTCCGAAATATGTCCAAGATATTTGACAACTGTGTGCTTGATTTTAGAATTAGGAGGAGAGAAGAGAGTGAGACCAAAGCTCACTCAACAGCCTTTGCAAAGGCTGGACCCCTGTGCACTCAGACTATTACTGCACCTGCGCAGGGAAAGGTTTGCCCAATTCATCCAAGAACAGCCCCTTAGAAGAAGCATTTCTAGATAAAATTTTGAACTAACTCTGGATTAATAATAAACTAGAAGTGTCTAATAATAAAAATGTAGCTTAAAAACCACTTTCATTCTGAGAATTTATTTTTCACGTGAATTAATAAAAGCTTCCTAATGTCTAGATTATATCAAACCTGACTGCTTAAGCTTTGATCTTAAAGGTCCCACTGAGATTTCTAGAATTATCACAACTCAATTTGTGACTCAAAATTATTTTTTCTAGGTGCCTCAGAGATGATCCAGAAATGTGTCTGAGCTGTTTTCATGTAACATATCACTTCAGAAACAGATGATGAAGGCAAATCAACCGTCAGTTACAGCATCTTACACCTTCAAATGCTTTTGGTCATTTTAACACTAACTAGGATTCTATGCTGGCAGATTCTTATCCCAAAAGATTTTCCCTGAAAGACCAAAGTCTATACTTTGGCCTGATTTTAGACAAACAAGTTTTAAAATATTTTAATTATTATTTCCTATTTAATGCAGTCCTGCTTATACCTTCAAGTCAAAGAAATTTTCTTAAAATGTGATGAGAATTATAAACTATTTTCATTACGAAGGTGCTTACTAGAATTTATTTATTATGCAACTTACTTCTTGGGGTTTTTTAACCTTCAGAAACCGTTTTAAAAGACCTACTCTACAACATTATACTTTGTTTTTTTCCTCCTAATTAAAAAAAAAATGCAGTCCTACAGTACTTACCCAGACTCACTGAAACTGAAAACTGAGTAAGTACTGCAGGATTGGTCCTCTATTAAAAAAGCCCAAGACACATGGTGCTGAGATTAACAAAACAAAGTAAAGCAGCTATGACTTGGCACAAAGTTTGACAAGCTGCAGAAAAGCAAATGTTTAAATAACTGAAGTGGTACTGTTTTTCTATTCACAACCTTTTCTCTTCTAAACAGTATCATATTCTTTTCCAGCACATTTAGATTGCAAGTCAAGCTGTGTTTTATTTTTTATTATAATAAACCCAGTCAGTTTACTGTAACAAAGACGTACTAGCAGTGATCAGTGTGAAAGCCAGTACGAAATCAGGCTGGGGAGAAAAAAAAGTCAAATGGCAAAATAAAGGACCAGCCGTCTGGAAAGTTCCTGGATCATGTAAAAAGAAAATAAAAGGCAGTGTTCTTATGAGACTAATGCAGAATACAAAAATATTTTAAGACAAAACTCTGTATCATTGCCTATGACATTTGCAAACAGCAGCAGCAAATCCTTTCAAATAATGCTGCATTTATTATATATTTTCCAAGTCCTCCTAAACCAAACTAGTAGAGTTGTTTTTTTTTTAAATATTTCTAGTAACAATGCTTGCCTCTGTTCCTTTCAAAATATGGTAAGAACAAAATAAAACTGTAAAATATTTTTGCCATCATTTTTCGCATGTAAAATAACTTTCCTCCTTTTAAAATAAATTTATTCAATGTATGGGACATCAAAAGACGTTTGCATATTTTATTAGGCTTTCAATAATAAATGAGGGTTACAAACAACAATGTATACACCAGTATCTTACCAGATTTTTAGCTGATGGTCTTTCATTTACAAGTTCTAACTTGAATTTCAATCAACTAAAACACATATTTGTGAGAAATGGTGCTGGATTTCATACTACAAACAGGCACAAATTTCTGAAAACCCTTTCAAAGGCCAGTCTCCCTGATAAAGAGACTACAGGTACTTAGCTTCTGGCTGGGTTTAAACCTTGACACACACACAAACATTTGTGTCATAACTGCTAACAGATAGATGTCTTCACTTAGAGCTACATACTTTAATGTGGAGTTTAATAACGTCACAAGAGTCACACATACAAGGAGACTAGAGTGTGATGTCACAGGAGGCAGGAAAATGATGAAATCATAAGAAACAGAGACTTCAGTGAGTTAAGCCCTCAGAAAAGTGGGTATTTGTGGAAACCTGTTCCAGCCAGACAGCAGTGGCAGTTTGGAGCTGCAGGAGCAATTCCACTGCTGTGTTGTACATGGCAGAAAGATCAGCAGATGTCTGTATCATCTGCAGCAAGTTCTAACATGGCCCCGTGAGACAAACATTGTCAGGCAAATTACCCATCTCTTCTCACCCAGGACAAAGGATTGTGCCTAAAGAGCAATTTAGGCAAAATTCTTTACGAATTCTTTAGAAGTTGCAGAATCAAACTCCTTTAAACAGTTACACCGCATGGCAAAGCTTCCTCGGTTCTGCTGGGCTGGAGCTGTCTGTCAAAGCTACTGTCACTTGGGGCTCGCAAGCTAAACATCTATATTTCCCAGTGTCACCAGGAGCAGAGTTTGTTACTTACTGAATTTGCATTTTGAACATATTTAAAACCAGACAATGTTGAGCACAACACTGACATTCATTTTCTTTCATAAAAATGGAGAAATGCTCCCCTTCAGCATAATAACCTAGAAGCTAGAATGCTCAGCCACAAATCAGGGCAGCCGACATTGTATGCCGCTGTGAGTTTTATGGGGCTTGATTACAATATCCCAAGTCATGGAAAAGTAGCCTAACTACCCCTCTATGATGAGAATAAGCCACCAGTTCTGTTCAAGCTGTGCCATTGGACACAAAGAATATGAAATTCATGAGACTAGATACAGAATACTCATGCATGAGCTTGACGACATACCAAAGCTGTGACTGCATGAGAAAGGGACAACCCTGTGTTTTGGCTCGATGGATTATTTATGCATTTTACGTTAGACTATGAATTACAAGAAAACAATATTCAAAATATGCCCCCTCCCCCCACTCTGCAACCCAACCCAAGCAAAAATACTCAGCAAAAATACAAAGAAAGAAAAACCAGATCTATAGAAACATCTTTTCCTTTATGCCGAGTATCCTAACATGCATCCTAGAGATTATGGCTCTTCTGTGCTTGCTCTCCCTGTATCCAGCTTTGAAGAGGAACATGATGTAAACTAGAGTAAATTCATTGGTATACGGAGCTACGGGTTCAAAGGTCCTCAAGTTCAACGATCAGAGCCCTGGGCAAATGCTCCAGTCCTTGTGAGAAACTCAGTCCTTGCCATCTCTTATGATGCTCTTGTGATGAGAGAAATGAGAGAGGCAATGCTCTCAGACAGTGCACAGCTTGGCTGACTGAGCACAGGAGGAAGATGAAGACTCCAAGTCCCACCTACAAGAAATCAATCAGTGGTTTCTAGTTAGTCCAAGTGCTTACAACAAGTTTCATTGCCACTTATGAATGGCTGTGTCTGCTTTGAATCGTATTTTTAAGTGTTATCTTTTCCTTATACTGTGTATACTGGATACTGGTACCTGTACCAGGTACTGCAGCAGTGTGTGCCTCCATGCCCAGCTCCTCTTTTTTAAGATCAAAACTTTTTAATCAAAGAAAAATTTATGCACATTCTGGCTATCTGGAGGACATAATTCAAAGGACATGTAGTTAATCTTTAAGAACTGTAGTTTTTCTTTTGAGAGTTGAAATATAATTAGATTTATTATCAGAATTATAGTGAGGACTGCCCCAAAGATTTCTCACAGCACTTCACCTACCCTGGCACCCGACAGACTGTGCCGTGACTCTGAAGGGCCTCCTGTACAGGCAGCTGTGCTGGAGGCAATTGGGAAGAAGGTGTGTGGTCCAAATTTACACAGATATGTGCTTGCAGATCATAAGAGTGGCCCACAGAAAAAAGAACCTGTGCTGCTGCTCAAAACCACTGAGGTGGCATCTATGGGAAGATGCTAAATATTAGTCAATGCCCTCCATTGTATGGAGATGAAGGGAAGGGAAAGAAAACAGAGAGTAAGTTTCAGGAAAAATATCCCTTGAGTGAAAGGGTGAAAACGTACTTTAAAAATATTCTTTGAACTTTGCAAATGAACTAAGAAGGAACACTTGGTATAGGAACAGATGAGTGGCCTTTTCTTTTGGGCACAAGTCTTTGAACCTAAACAGGATTCCTGAGCACTGCCACAATTAAAAGAAGATAAAACCTAACAGAAGACACATACCTCCTTTGACAGACTATTGCATTAGACAGACCAATTAATACTCCAATTCTGATTCTGGATTTCCTGTACAAAATCCTAATGAATTTACCATTTCAATGCTCCTGTAAAGATAAATAGGTATCACAATTGTAGGAGTGGGAAGGTTGGTGACAGAAGGGATATCCATTCAAGGTACAATAAAAGGCAACAAAAGGGATGGTTTTAGAAATCTAGTGCCTCCGCCACTGCAAAAATATATCTATATTTTTAAAATATGAATTTTCATGAGAATTTAGTAATAGTGGAATTTGAATATAGAAGTACCACTATTTCCCTTATGTTTCATCACAGAGTAATCTACAAAACATTTTGGAAACGTGTCACAGAAGGAATATTTGTTATAGGAAGAAGTCCTGTGTCTATTTCTTATTTTCAGAATGAGAACTACACACTGTAGAAAAAAGTCCTTTGAGAACTATCACGAGATAGGAAGTCTACTGGGTAGATATCTAAATGTTATACCAGGAAAACACTGAGTGCTTTCAACTTTTTACTGATATCAATTGTTAATTAATTAATATTAACATTGAAAGTTCTCTTTAAAAGTTGGCTTTTACATCTTGTTCAGACAGTGTTTTGCTTAGATAGCATATAAATAATAATTCACATATACTAACAGCTCTGTTCAGGAATAGTGGAATATTTAACAAGCCACAGGTTACAAAAACTATCCATTTTCTTCTTTGAACTTTCTAGCTATTCAACGATACAATCCTCTTTCCCTTGCCTTCAAAAACTTACTGAATGTGTTACTTTTTAAATTAAAGTGTTCCATCATTTTACTGTAGCTTATTGAGGTTTAGAATTTTCATAGTTTTTCAAGTAATTTTCATTCAAGGAATACCAATTCCTTATTACTCTACAATGAGTTATACTACCATAACCCAAAATGTAATATAAGTCAAATTAAAATCAGCTCTCTAACATTATTTGGACAATGCACTGCCTACAGTCCAAGCTTGTTACCGTTCTGCCACGAGTGTAACTTACAGAAGTTAAAATTACTTTGAAAGTCTTGAAGCACTTGCTCATCTCTTTCCAATTTTAATTGCACTGTTTGAACTTGCTTATCTGAAAACAAGAGCGGAAAGAGAAAACCCCTGAAATCACATGCCTACATTAATGTATTCAAAATGTTTGCCTCAGGTCAGTGTCTGAAGCCGGTGGAAGGCACCGGGATGAGAGTCCTGGCAGAGCTGTGACCTTCACCGCTGCCCTTGACATTCGCAGCCTCCTCCCTGCTGTTCTGCTGGCTGGGCACAGAGATATGAAGAAGTAAGTTCAAGTGTGACTGAGCGCCCACAGCTTTCCATTAATACTGGTTCTGGACATCCTTGCTGCTCGTCACACCCAATATGAAGTGTTTTAGCAGGTGATTCTTCATGTCTCTTATACAACTACCAAAAGGTAGGAGGCTCCATAGGATCAGATGATAAATAGGAATGAGGAATATTGTCTGTATCAAGCAAATCTCGCCACTATTAAAGGTGATACTGGGTCTAACCCATATGAACATAACAAAGCTAAACAGCCACATTTGATCCTGTTGCCTTAGTTTCTAGCCCTCCATTAAATGTTTCACTCTGGCAATATATGAGAAGTAGCCTGCAGGTAAGGACTGTACATTGCATCTAGAAAAAACACCTTCTTTTAAGAACTATATCAGGTATCAAAAGTAGTGACGGCTTATTTGAGAGAAACTGATTCTGTTATAAACTTTCTCAGAAACACAAAACTAGTTATATGAAGAAATGTATATTTTGCAGAAGCTCCAAAACTACTCTAGGGAGACAGTAGACTTTAATATTTTTAAGATAAAATAGTAGACCACCATTTAAAAACATAACTCTCTACATATGACACTTTTCTCTATCAATAACTTTACAGTATATATCTGTCACAAAATAAGAAGTCTAGTCACATTGCTAGGCAATATTAGAAGTCTCAAAAGCCACAGCAAATATTCCTTTGTCATAAACTAAAAATATGTAAATATATGCATTAGAATTAGAATAAGTATGTATGAATTTTGCTACAAATACATACAAAATTAGCATTTGATACCAGAAAAAGACAACAGTCCAGAAACAAGTTCTGAAGTGCAAACAATTCCAACTTTAGTGACATTTCTTACACGCTTTTAAATTAATCATCTTGATCTGATATCAGTTTAAAATTTTACGTAATAAATATTTTTTTTCCAGTATGTTTCAGAGCATTTTCAAGATGAGAAGTCTCATTGTTCAATTTAAAAGGCTCATTCTCCTTTTCAAGCATTTTTTTTATGGTCATCGTCTTCAAAGACAACCTGAAAGATTGTGATGCCTTGAATTTATAAGGAAGGAATCAGAGATTTAAAGACGCTGCACTAGTGTAATATTATACAACACAGTATCATATAATTTCTGAATTCTATTACAGAGTCATAATATGAATAGAAAAAAGTCGAGACTCTAAATAGGTCCCCGCTAGAAGAAAGGCTGCAGTACATTATATACAAAGCCCATAACACATGGGGACATTTTATTGACAGGAATAATGCATATCATACTGTTTGTGTGCCCTCATCATTCAGGTCAATTTATTATGGAGGCTGTGTCCAGGAAGGCAGCTGGGGCCTATCCACCCACACTTCCCCCCGTGTTTATGAAGTGCTGTCCGTAACTAGGCAGGCAGGAGGGACTGCGGACAGGCAACACCAGGGGGTTGCAAAGTGCATGGCTAAGGAGGGGGGCTTGTTGCCTTTGTGTCATTTCTCAGTGACAGTGCTGCCAGTGTCATGAGGAGCACATCACATGTCAAAGCGGTGAAGTTTTCAGGCTGGGAGCCGCATGGAGTCCATCAGGCCTTCTGATATCAACACAGTTGGTTTTCTACTTGGTGTCGGAGCCACCCAGAGGCAATTCATATTCTGAACATTAACATGGCTTTGCATGCCTGTCACACATAGACCGTGCAGGGGTTTAATGCTATTGAAGACCACGGTTTAAATCTCTATGCAAACAGTGATTACCTTGTAAGAAGGTTCCAGGATAACATGCAACAAAAGACTTTAAAGTTATAGTTTTAGTAAAGCAAACTCATTTACATTTTTATTATGCGTGTCCTTTGTTTAAATCTTGCCACGTCCATTATGGAAAAGACTTCTTATGCAACTGAAGCTTATTGGGACAGCTACTCTTTTTTTCTTGTTGGTTTCAAAGCTATTGAAAACATTTGAATATATTGTCTTATGGCTGTCTAGATTTTACTGCCACATATTTCTTTTAAAATTATAGAAAAGCTTTCAGAGCTGGCACAGATCTTTATAGTAATACCAGAATATTAACTAACTCCTGAAACTGTTTAAAATATTAACACAAAAGAGAGGACTCATACAACAGTTCCTTTGCTTGCTGAGGAAAATTCAGGATACTATTTGCATTGCTTGGTAAAAATACGAAATTAAAAAAAAATACTCCAAATTAAAAATCTTGAAGACCTTAAAAAATTAAATTTCAAGGTTTTGAAATGCTATGTAAACTTAAACTGTAGTGTAATGATGGATAAAATACAGTTCATAACTATTAGTTTTTCTTTGAAAAAGACATTTTTTGTCTCCAAATTACCAGAAGAAATTACCAATGTACATAAAGTTTTGGCTGCAAAATTTTCATTGATTTTATAAGAAATTGTGTAAGTAAAATGCCAAGTGCTTTGCAAATTAATTCATATTAGTTCGTGGTTTCCCTTCCTGTATTGAAGAAACAGTAGTAGCTTACATAAAGACCAAGTGTGAGTAATAAGAACGTTATTTTTAATAATGTAATATTTTTAATAAATTCTACTGAAATACTTCATCAATATTTCACTTTAAACAGTGTTTATGCAGTATCAGATTTAAAACTATTCCTCTGAGATAACTGTGAGAGCTCATGCTCTTACTGAAAACTTTCACCAGACCCTGTAGACAGCCGAACACCCTGCAGGGAAAGCAGTAGTGTTAAGAAAACAGCACACGCGACATTTAGGTAATTAGCTGACACTCTACTCTGGCAGTGGCCAGCTCTAAACCACCGCAAAACAACCTCAGAATTTCAAAAGACCTTTTAAGTAACTGTTATAGGTCTTAATAGGCTTAAGTATTTGTTCTTTTGCTCCGGCTGCTTTTGAGCATCAACAGCAGATGCTCGAAGAAGAACCTTTACATGAAATAAACGAAGAAAAGGTTTAAATTAATCCTATGAGTAGGTTTGAAACGGCACCTCGGCGCAGTCACGGCCTTGTCCTGGTTTAAGGAAAGGACACGAAAAGCACAAAAGGCTCTCCCGGCCTTTTTTCGGCCCGCTGCCTCTCCCGGGCAGCCTCAGCTCGAGCGCCACCGCCTGGCGCGGCCCGGAACTGCAGCTCATTATCCATTCAGGCTCCTGCTGCAATGAGGACACTCATTAGCAAAATGAACAAAGGGACAATTTTCTGTAGCTACAGTCATCTGTTACACTTTGAGTGGCAGGTTTTGTAGCAATGTTCTCCCTACCATCTGCCCACAGCGGTAGCGTTTGGCTTGCTTAAACTGGGGAACTTTCAAGTCGTAAGAAAAAAGCGCTAGAGGTTGGACGGCTTACACAACATGGCTTAGACTGGAGACTTCAAGATTTCTCACCTTTTCTGATGTATTGCCGTCATTCTAATACTCCTATTACTTTAATAAAAAAAAGAAAAAAAGGAAAGCAGCATATTTCAGCCTTAATAATTCTACTGTATATTTTCTAAAGTTTTGTACTGTAAACTTACAATATCTTTTCTAATAACACAAGACAGATATGCACACATAGCTCTGGAGCACAACGAGCTTCAACTAGATTCATTCACCTATACTCAGTATTCTAGCCAAACAGGTAAAGGTGAGAGAACATAACTATTCACTATGCAATTGAGAAATAAGCACTTCAGTTTTGGTGCACTGCGGTATTTAATGTACACTCAAATTAATAATTTGGCTTTTTGAAAATCACTATGACTTTTGCACTCTTATTGCAAAGAAATATGATGTGAATTACTGGTGTTATCCTGTGACATGAAAGAAGAACGCATTTGAGAATATTCCAGTTAAGATTATAAACTGTAGTTGTTACTGTTGTAGATACATTGGTATTTTCCTTGAAAACAAATCAATTCTTGAGAATCTGGCACCCAAATGATCATGTACCTCTGTTTCAAACTCGACTTCAGGTATTTACAGGCCATGCTGTGTGCACACCAGAGGGTGCAATTGCCCAGGCTGTCCTTAAAAACGCTCATTGACAAACACACCGGTTCTGAGTTGCAAGGGAAATTATAATTTCAATATTAATTTATTTTTATTTTTATTAGCCATAACATCTTACATTACCATGTTTATAATTTTAAGTCTTTCACAGTTTATAATTGCATATTTCAAAGAAATGCAGTTTAAGGTTTAACACGGGAACCTGCAGTATGGGCACTGGTTGGATACAAGCTTTTACTTTACAGTCAGCCACCCTGTTATTAAACTTGTATCTTCAGTTCAGCCAAAGGATATATTTTATTAGGGCTTCCAAGGTCTTGGAGGAGATCAAGATGTCATCATTCCTTTGACAACACACTCTAATCAGCAACCATTCTCATAGTGGTGTCATCTTGCAGCCACTGTATTCTATTTCGTCATTTATGGAGGCCTTTTATATGAAGCAAAACATAGACACTGTCCAGGGAGGGACTAAGAAGTGGCTACTGGCCCAGACAGCTCCATTTACCTTCTAATGTCATGTCAGAGCTGGAAAGATTAAAGACAGCATAGCTTTGGAGGGAAAATAGGCTTTTCATTGCAAATTCCTTGACAGAAGAAAACAGTGAACTTTCCTTGTTCTGTTTCACATGAGAATGCAGAATTCTCAGAGAAGCTGGTGATCATAAACTTTTGCTGTATGGATTAGCTAAAGATTGCGTAGATCCTGAAGTAGTCCTTGCAGTACAGCCTAAGGATGAAGGGTTGGCCAGACAATTTGACACTAAATGTTTGTTGCAACCAGCAGTTTTCATCCATTCAGAAGCTTGTCTGTGACAAAAACCAATTAGTGAAGTTTTGTAAACTGTTGTTAGAATGCTCTTTGTGACCTGGAGAGAGAGATTAAGCATTCTCTTAAGAAAGAGATTCCAAACACTGTGCAAATATCTCCAAGTCTTCTCTTTGGCAAGATATTCAGTAACCTCGAACTACATGGTAAATAGATTTCAGCTGAGTTTCAACTTAGGGCACTTTCTCCAGCTCTTAAAAACGTTTTGATTCTTCCTTGTTCACTTCCCTATCTATGCAGGCTAGAACTAGTACTAGTACTCAAAGACTCCAGAGATCTAGTAACTCTTTACTAGAGCCTGCTTCAGTACCCAACCAGCCTCTGAGTGAAGAACCTTTTTCCAATATCCAACCAAAACCTTCCCTGACATAGCTTTAGTCCATTCCCTGTCACTGATCACCAGAGAGGACAGATCAGTGCCTGCCACTTCCCTTTCCCTCTCAAGGAAGCTGCAGACTTCCCCTCGCTCTCCTCCTCTCCAGGCTGAGCAGACCAAGGGACGTCAGTCGCTCCTCACAGGGCTCCCCTGCAGGCCCTGCACCATTCTCGTAGCCCTCCCTTGGACAGTCTCTCATAGCTTTATGTCTTTCTTATACCGTGACACCCAAAACTGCACACAGGGCTTGAGGTGAGGCTGCACCAGCACAGAACAGAGCAGGACAATCTCCTCCCTGGCCAGCTAGCTGTGCTGTGCTGGTCCCAGGGATTTTCACTGTTCATGATTCTACAATTTTTACTTAAGAGTAAAATCATACAATTGCACTCACCTTGCTTCCAATAAATTGATTATTTTATCCTTAATGGTGCCATTTATAATTCTTTCCTTGACACATTGTCCATTTTATGGACAGGTCTTTAGTAACCGCTGTTCTCTTTCTTCATGAGACTCTGCCTTTTTAGCCACATAACACTTCTTTTCTTAGCAATTTCAGCTTTTTTGTTCATATTATTGTGGTCAGATTTTAACTGTTGGTCAGTTTCTCTCACCAATATATATAAAGCTTTGGAAATACTGCATGTATGTGCACCAAAACCCACTTGCATACACAAATGTGTCCATATATTTATGGCATAACTTATTCGCTCCTCATTAACCTTGACCTCACCTTGAGCCTTGTGTGCAGTTCTGGGCCCCACAATTTCAGAAGGATGTAAAGGTCCTTGAACATGTCCAGAGGAGGGCAACAGAGCTGGTGAAAGGGCTGGGAGGAATGTCCTGTGAGGACTTTGGGCTTGTCTGGTTTGGAGAAAAGGAGTGTGAGGGGTGACCTCATTCCTCTCTACAGCTTCCCGAGGAGGGGAAGCAGAGCAGCAGGTGCTGATCTCTTCTCCCTGGTGCCCTGTACAGGACACGTGGGGATGGTTCAAGGTTGTGCCAGGGGGGGTTAGACTGGATATCAGGAAGCATTTCTTTACTGAGAGTGCAGTCACACACCTGAAGAGGTTTCCTACAGAGGTGGTCAATGCCCCCAGCCTGTGTCTTTACAGTGGGTTCACAGGCATGACAGTGGTAATACAAGTGCCCTTGGGTGAAGAGGCAGAGTCCAAAAAGTGTATCAAAATCCCTGATGATCCACTAAATAATTCAGCATTACAGCACTAAAATCTACAACTAACTGACCTTGCGCCGCTAACAGCTGTGAAGCAGTACAAGTACTGCTGCCGAAATATTTTTAACCCTAGCAGCAAATGAAGATTTAACATCTGAATTCCAGTGAAGTTACAAATGTCTCTACAGGCTTTCTGATCCAGCTGGGTGTTCTAAAGTACTCCCACCAAATCAGAACTTTTAAAAAATAGTGAGGAGATGATTTTGTACCCCTAGAATTCCGCATGCCCTCTACCTTAAGTGGCTGCCAGCACAGTTAGATGGCATTTTCAGATCTCATTGGTACTACACATCTCAAAGACACATAGAGAGCAGGGATGAAAAAGCAATAGAGTGACAGGCTTAACTGGCACTCTGGAACATCTCTAGAGCCTGAGACTGCTTTTACCAGCCTAAAGCACATGTGAAGTTTTGAAAAAGTGTTACAGATTTGTCACATTTCAGTGAACTCCAGCTGAGCACAGTCAATTTGGGCAGAAGACAGGTTTATGTTGCAGAAGGGATACAAAGAAGATATATGGGCAGATGAGACTGAATCATGTCTCCCATTTGAAAACTATAGACTGAAGAAGCAGGAGAGTTCTTTGCCATTATCAATAGCTATTTATGTCTGCATTGGCATGGGGAAAAAGACTCATAATTGAAAAGAGCATCTCATATCTATTAATGGTTGTACCCAAGTAGGTGTTATACCCTGTGAGCTTCTACTGCAGGTGTTAAGAAAACTCAAATGAGGGCTTTTGTATTACATTTTTATATTTCAAATGAAATTATACCTTCACTGTATATTTGAAATGCTAATTTAAATCATTAAAAACCCAATTCTGAATGAAAAAAAAAATTATTTTAGAATTCCCAGAAGTAGTGTTTCACTACCTAATTGTAAAAGGGAACATAGACTATTCTTCAAACAGTCTGTATAGTCTACAGCGCTCTTTTAAACTATATCTGCCTAAAACATTAAAAGTAATTGCTAGAAGATTCCTCAACACTCACAAAATCCCTGATTTTAAACTTGGTTTTGGAGCAGCATTTCTTTTTTTAACTGATGGTGCTACAGACCATTATCCAGGAATAAGGAACAAAAGTAAAAAATGAACATGTTTACTCTCTGTGAAGTTTTAAAAAATATTGCAGTTTTTTTCTTTACACAAGCTATCATTCCCTTCACTGCTAAAGCCTTTATTTTGCTTTCTAATCACCCACTAGGAGCTATGCAACATTCTTGAACTGCATATCATCTTCTGTCACTTGGTCAGTGTTTTCCACATTCTGATTTCCTCTCACATCTTTTTAAAATTCCTCAGCCTCACAGCTCCTCGTATCTTTTCTGTGAACTTTTCTCCTTTGCTTCACATTTCTCTATCCTATTCTGTGAAACATCCACATGATTAATGCTGGCTTAAACCCATTCAGAAGTGCACCTGTTCTCCTGTCCCTGCACATGTCTAGGAGATCATTCATGCTGTAAAAACACATTCTTTTTCCTTCCAGGATTCTCTATGATTTTTTAATACACTGTATTACACAGGAGATGCTGTTAATATACTGGACACACTTCCTACTACATATCTCCACTTGACTGTGCTATGTGTAAACAGGAGAATAATTTTGGCTAAATATTTTACCCACCGCCTTTCCCAACTACCCACATAAGTAAAGCAATTTAATAATCCGTTTTTTTAATACTGACTTTGTTTTGTTAAGAAGTACAACCGTGCATGCTCCGTTTGCACGTAGGGGAAGAAAGATGAAATTTAGATTCCATACTTCCTAATTGGAATTCCTAACGAGGATTCTTTTTGCTGTTCCAGTTACATGCTGAAATTAGCTACCATGAAGGTTTGTGGCACAGGCCCTAGAGGGCACTAGGAAGCCACCTGGAGTGCCCACGATTGGCTGCTTGGGAGCCTAAGAGTTCAACTACCAAATTCATCAAAACATGCCCTTTTTTAAAAAAAAATTGAACCAGTCTCCATTTTATGTGATTACTATGTTTCTGCCTCCTAACAGACCCAACCACAGACTGACAATAAAGCAGGTTCCCTTCATTTGCTGTGAATTAAAGCATGCTCATCCCTTCATGATTCGCCTATCCTGAGTAACACGGAAAAGTAAGCACTGACTGCATATTTGGGTCTAATCCTACACTGCTTTTTTGGTCAATCTTCACCAGTCAAGAAATGAAAAACTGCACTTTTTTGCATTCTTCCACTAGTATCTGCTAACCTACCTCAGTCATGTTGTATTAACTATGATGTTACTCACCTAAAACTATATTCAGGAATGCTAACTGCCTAAGGAAAAACCAGTATTTGTAAAAAAAATTACTTTTTGTGTTGATTTTTTTCCTATTAAATATAGTTTAAATGCCTGGTCCTCACAAAAAATTCAAATATCTTCTCCAGGTTTTGAAATGCAAAGCTATACTCTGTAACTAGTTTATGACACATTAACATTCAGACCAGCAGTCTACTATCACACTCATGACTAAAACCTCTCTCAAAATTGGCCCTGAAAACAGCCAGTATATCACATTGTTGTTGTTGTTGCTTTGTTGAATTTGGACCTCTTTCTGCAATTCAATTTGTAATACATTACCGAGAATTTTGATGTACAATAAAAGGACAGGAACAATCACAAAACTGAACCAAACTACTTTTATTTGTTCAAGAAAATTAAATCCAAGTTCTTCTACTTAAATAATAAGCTCATGTTCCTTTTCTGTAATTTTTTCTGCATGATTAAAATATTTTTATTAATGTTCGGCCTCATTGATTGCAACATGGTTGCCAAGGAATGTTAATGCTGGCACAGGCTATAATTTACTACCTAACACTCACTGACTGTGTTTTATCAAATAAGTACGTGGGAAAAGAACTGTAAATAAATTATAGACACAGGGAGTGTGCTGCTTTTCTTGTCTATTTAAATATTGTTATAAAGTATTTTACCAGAAATATCACAAGACAATTTAAGAATATTTTTCTAGATGTGGTTGTTAATACGCCGAGCACACTGTAGTTCATGTTCTGTTCATTGCAAATTTGCAAAAGACACCTTACACAGTAACATTTGAATCTATTTTAGTATTCTTCTTTACTTCCTTATTTCCAGTACTTCCATGGATTACTTTTCATTAAGTAAAATGTTGTTTTAATCTGCACAAAAAGGATATGTGAATGAAACCCAGTATCTAGTGAAGATTAACATATAAGTGAGAAAGAATTTTTTCTTTACCCATTTACGTAAAAAGTCAATGTGTGTCAGTGCGTCATTTATGTATTTACAAAGGTTTGGAGCCTACTCTTCAAAATTCTCTTCATATTGTGCTTGACTGACACTTTTGCAGATGAACAAATGTGGCTAGAGGGAGCAAATGAGCTAAAAATCAAAATCTTAGAATTATTTATTATTATACAGAAAGCAAGTTGGTCAAAAGAGAAGTATGGCTATTCCATTACTCTGTTCAAGATGCTGATGACTAGATTTAACCACCTAAACACGTTTCTATGCCCTACTGTTCACTTGGGCAGGATCTCTACACCTGTCAGAGTTCACAGCTTCATATCCACACTTTGGACATCTCAGGCTGCCAGCAGGAATGCCATCTGCACAGCAAAAGACCTAAATTTAAGTGTCTACCTAAGAACTTGGGGAGTAAGTTTCTGCCACAGGCAATAAGGCAAATGCAACTTGACTCAGTTGCTCATGAACACATGGTTTAGTGTCAGAAGAAGTGAGGTATGAAAGTCATCTCATGCAGGGCTGGCTGACGAGGCACAGGGCTGAAGGAATCCTGCCCCTTTCTGAAACCAGAGGCAGAGGCCAGGTCGAATATCTTTAGACATCTCCACTGAACAGAAAGACAGATCTGTAGTGATTGTTTGGGAAGAGACTCCCACGAGACATCTAAATGTATGTTTCTTCATCTGTGAGCTGATTTTCCACCCAAAAAACCAAATTTGGCTGTTGAATAAAGTATCAGGGAGCCTTCTGTAAAGAAAATAAGAAATATTGCACTACAGCGTTGTTTGGTAAAATTAAAAAATAATTACATGAAGAAAATTGTAATTTGCTTTTGCAGAGTAAATTACAAAAATGCGGCCAAATTAACATATATTGCCAGGTCAGATGTATCAATGACATCTTTTTAATGCTCGTTGTAGGCATTGCTCCATTGCACCACTCCTGGGGATGATAAAAATTTTAAACTAACACTAACATTAACATTAAGAAATCTGTAACTTATGAAATGGAAGATCTGAGTATACAAAACTGAACACATATCTCATCTGTCCCATGCAAGGAAAGCATGAGACCTGACCCTCAATATAAATATGCTTTGTATACTGGTGTACAAAGTGTTCTCTGTTAAACTAAAGACTCCCCCTCCAAACCTTCAGTACTGCATATTTGGAAGATACTTGGACTCATTATTTGACAGGCAGAGAATATTTATGCAGGAAGGATATTCAGCTTTCTCAAAAAATAACTAACTTAGGAACACTCAAGTATCTGCCAGATGGTAACTAGTCAGATTCTGCAAATGAGACCCACACATATGTATTAATACAGACATCAAAATGTAAGCCCAGTAAGTGGCCAAAGCTTGTTTATAAATCCTAATTCAACACCCTGCGAAGTGTTTTTTGATAAAAAGAATTGAAATATCAGCATTTTAGCAACTAGCAGGTGAAGGATTAAAGGAAATACATTCTGCTTGTCTGTGGCTCAGATGAGCAAAATACACTGGAGTCTTTTAGGGATTAGAGGCAGAATGAGATACTGCTTCTAAAAATAGTACCCAAAGCATTTAATTTTAATTCGTATCTCTGTGTACCACTGAGAACTAAAATTCTTTCTAGGAAATTTTGTGCGTATAACTATTTTATAACCTTAAGCACCTTCCTATGAAATTTCTTACACAGTGAAGGGACGGCTAGAAACCCCTCATTTTGGAGGAACACATCTCCCTCTTCAGGTCTCTAGAGGCACCGTCTTCCCGCACAAATTGCTAGGGCACTTCCGTTGAGCAGACTGCACTGTGCCTCCTTTAGGACTGCACCCTCCCTCCCAAGGCTGAGCATTACATTTCAGAGACACACTGCTTAGGATACACATAACTGCGCAAGGCAAGAGTAGATTATATTATTTGGATCTTCTTTCCGATTTGCTTTTGTATGTGATTTGCCAAAGCACTGCACTATTTCATTCAATCTCCTTAGATGTGTGAGAGCAGCTAAGCCAAGTCTGTAACTCACACTGGGCAAGTGTCAGTGAACTGCCAGGCTCGCATTTATTTCCATGCTCTTATCCACTATCCTAAACTTCCAGAATTTTCACTTATCTTTTTTGTACCTAAAGCCTTGTTAACCCCTGTGTAATTTTCTCTGATTCAGATAGCCAAGCAATCCAGTCTCTAACTAAGGTATTAATACCTGCATATTAGTGTATCTTGAAAACAGAAATCTATATAATTTAGCTAAAATAGGTATATGAAAACAGAAGAAAAGCCAAAACAGATTCCTCAAGGATTACACAATACAGAGATGACAGTGACAGAAGTATTTTTTATAGCATGAGAAAAACTCTGTTATGATACTTTCCTAATTTACGTTGACTAAAGCTTGCATAGCAATAGGTAGCTCCTTTATTCTGGTATTTCTTTGATACCTGTTTGTGTAGCGTGATCCGTGCTGTAATACCCTATTTTTAAGTCACCTGAAATGAAAGTGATACAAAACCTAAAAGATTCGAAAAACACACTTACAGTATTATAATAGTTGCATTATTAATCGATCTTCTGTTAGGAATGGAAATGCAGAGGCAGTGCCCGCATTTCTT
The DNA here is from genome assembly GCA_013397845.1 of Melanocharis versteri. Taxonomy (NCBI): domain Eukaryota; kingdom Metazoa; phylum Chordata; class Aves; order Passeriformes; family Melanocharitidae; genus Melanocharis; species Melanocharis versteri. The sequence continues at coordinate 775,323 of VZTG01004156.1, forward strand.
TTATCATTTCGCTTGAATCACTTTTCAAAGACAGACGGGGGTATTGGGTTTGCAGGGCCAGGTTTTGATAGAGGGGGGCTATAGGGGGTGTTTCTGTGAGAAGCTGCCAGAGGGTTCCTCCATGTCCGGCAGAGGCAATTCCAACCGGCTCCAGGACTGACCCAACGCTGGCCGGGGCTGAGCCCATCAGAAATGGTGGCAGCACCCTCTGGCAAGAGATTTAAGAAGGAAAAATGTTATTGTGCAAATATGACCCTGCTCGGAGAAGAGTGAGAGTATGTGAGAGCAACAGCTCCGCACACACAAGGGTCAGCGAAGGAGGGGGAGGAGGTGCTCCAGCCGGAGCGGAGATTCCCCTGCAGCCCATGGAGGCACACAGGGATGCAGAGATCCACCCGCAGCCCGTGGAGGCACACAGGGATGCACAGATCCACCTGCAGCCCGTGGAGGCACACAGGGATGCAGA
>VZTG01004156.1:786020-799371 GCA_013397845.1 Melanocharis versteri
GGCCTAAAAGGCGCCGCCCGCGGGGAGCCGAGGATGCAGCTCTACAGCTCCGTGATCCCCCACTACCCGGCGGGAGCGACCGCAGCAGCCGCCGCGGCCTCGCCGAGCTCCGCCGCCGTCTTCAAGGTCTCCTTGTCGCCGGGACCCTCCGCCGCGGAGGCACCGAGCGCCGCCGACGCCGCGGGCCCGAACGCGGCCGCCGAGAGCTCCGGCAAGGACAGCTTCATTGCCGCGGGNGAGGAGGAGGAGGAGGCGGCGGGGCCCGACGTGCGGCGGGGGCCCGGCGGCAGAGCGGAGCGCAGCGAGAAGCTGGCGCTGTACCTGGCCGAGGTGGAGAAGCAGGACAAGTACCTGCGGCAGAAGGGCCGGTTCCGCTTCCACATCATCCCCGACGGGAACTGCCTGTACCGCGCCGTCTGCAAGGCGGTGTACGGGGACCAGCGGCTGCACGGCGAGCTCCGCGAGCAGACCGTGCACTACATCGCCGACCACCTGGACCACTTCAACCCCATCATCGAGGGCGACGTGGGAGAGTTCCTCATCGGCGCCGCCCAGGACGGGGCCTGGGCCGGCTACCCGGAGCTGCTGGCCATGGGGCAGATGCTGAACGTGAACATCCACCTCACCACGGGCGGCCGGCCCGAGAGCCCCACCGTTTCCACCATGGTTCACTACCTGGGGCCCGAGGACCCGACACGGCCCAGTATCTGGCTGAGCTGGCTTAGCAATGGGCACTACGATGCTGTGCTGGACCGCATGTGCCCCAACCCAGAGTACGAGGCGTGGTGCAGACAGACTCAGGTACAGCGCAGGCGGGATGAGGAGCTGGCCAAGTCCATGGCAGTGTCCTTGTCCAAGATGTACATTGAGCAGAACGCCTGCTCATGAGAGCGCCTGGGCCGCAGGCTGGGAGCTTTGCTGCAGGGACTGACAGAGAGAAGGTGTGCTGGCTGTGATGGTGATGCCTTAATCCTTAATGAAGCAGCAGCACCCCAGACTGAGAAGGACTGTAGGTTGTGGGGGATAAATATAGACGTATTTGTAATATTCTGTTGTAAAAACTTAGCCTCGGGTTATTTGCAAGCAGATTTCTCTGTGTATGTTTGTGTCTCCCCTCCCCACTGTCTATTTTCTATAAGAATGTATTTTTTGCACACTATTTTTAAACTGTTACCTCCATCTTATACATCTTACATTAGTATCTGGCTTTCAGCTGTACAGCCAAAAACGTTTGTAAACAGTTTTTGTAAATAAGGCTTATGATGTAACAGCTATTTTTTGCTGTGTTTTTTACCCATAAACCTTATATTTTTACCAAATGAAGTTGATGTCAAACTGACCCCCCTAGCTGATGAAAATATTGTGGGTATTTTCTTGCAAAATTAAAAGAATGGCTTTTGTAAAAGTGCAGCAAAGTGAGAACAGACTGCTTTTAGGAACAGTTGCTTTCTCTGCCTGGAGCACAGAACAGGTCGTTTGAGCCAGTTGGAATGCAGCTACACGTGAACAGTGCAGAGAGCAATTGACTCTTCTGTTTTTAATTACTGTTTTGAGTAAACTGGCCTCTTGTTGCCTGGTTGGCTCACCCTCTGCTCCATTTATATTATTTATCTATAATAACAGAACATTAACTTGCAATAGAATGTTGTGACTAGATAATAGTCTCCTGCTTTGGCAGTAATTGCCTTGGCTGCACCTCAGTGTTTGTGTTCTTGTTTCTGGGGTTATGGTGTCTTTCGTATAAGCCCTGCTTCTTTTTTGGCACTGGTGTTTCACCAACAAGTCATTATCTGATCACAACATTTTATTCACGTGACTTCATTTTCTAATCAAGAAATCGGGAATGGTATTCTACATTATGGTTTAAAAGAAAAAAATACTGAAATTGAGGTTTGTATGGTTTGCTGGGTCAAACATTTAAATGTTTCCAATCTGGATTCTGTCTCTTCTACTTTCTGATTAACTTGTTAGATATATTTATTAAGTAATGCAGTTTGTACTTTTTTATTTTGTAATATATTGTGATTTTGAAATTTATACTGTATTTGTATAATAGGAATATTCACAGCTAAAATGGAATGAATAAAGAATATAATTTTACTTGTGCTCTTTTTTCTGCCCTGTGTCTTCCTGGTGTGGGGAAGAATTGTGGGTGGGTTCACAGAACCTTTTATTTAGCTTCTCTGCCCTAGTCTCCCCTATTAATCGCTGGGAAGAAGGGGCATAGTACTTTATGGATGTGAACCACTGATAATTCTGGTGTCTGTCAGTATGTGAAAGAAAGAAATGCAAACGTTTAACGACAATTGAATGTCTGTAATTATTTTCTTACTGCAAGGTACCTTAGTATATCTGTTTGCCAATGAGAAACAAATTTTTATATTAATACACCTTAGAAGAGGAGTTCTCAAGCATAGTTCATGAGCTGGTGACACCAGGGTTGGTGGTGAGCCAGCTCTCTGCTGGACTGGGCGCACTTGGGCTTGGACATCGGTCTTTGGGAGCCTCCATTCTGCAGTTAGCCCCAGCCTTGCTTGGGATTTGTCCTGTCAGTAGTGATAACCTTGGCACCCTCTTGTTACTCGAATAGAAGTAATGTCGTAAGGAGATACAGCTTTTTACTCCCCTCACAAGATGGAAATGCCTTGCAAGTTGTTAAAATGTGTTTACAAATGTGCACGTGTGTTTACAAATCACTCACTGGTCTCCAAATAGTAGAAGGCCCCATCCTTAAACAACGGAAGGGTACTGGGTTAAGGTTAGGATTAAAAAGTAACTGAATAGCTGAAATGCATTAGTCTTAATTGAGCACATGTGATAACGAGCTGCAGGACTGATTTTGTATATATTTGTTACTCTGTGTGTGTGGTAAAAAGAGTAGATTTAAATATTATGTTATTTTCAATATATTGGTAAATACAATATTTTTTTCCCATTTTCTTTACACCCAGTTGTGCTTTTTCTTTAAGTGCAAACAGTGGTAGAAAAACCGCGGTCTTTCCAGTCCACTACTGCTTAACCACTGAATCTTTGGAAAGCTGAGTTTTGAGGTGAGAGCACGGCAAAGACGCAGTCATGGATGTGTTCATAAGGAACAGAGGTAATTTATGGGGAAAATGGCTACTGACATAACTGTAAAAGTGAAAATATTAATACAGCATCAGCACATATAATGATGTGTTGACTGATTAAAAACATAGTATCCAGGATGCTTAGGTGTTGGGTTGGATGTGATTAATTAATTCAAGGTTGTGACTATCCCAAACTTTAAAAAAAACTCCAAACACATTTATTTTAGGTCTTCTAAAATTAACCATTTTCAGCTGTATCATGAATTGCGATCACAAATTTTGTTTGTTTTGCAACACAAACCTTAGAAATGCTCGGTAAGCTAAGCTAAAAGGATTGGTACTGCATAGTGTTCACTCTGTGCGGTAAAAATGATATTAAAATATCACAAATAAATAAAGTAGTGTTAGGAACGAACCGTGTGGGACCCTGGGATAGTTCCCACCGAGTTCCTCAGCAATTTATCTACTGCATGAGTCACAGGGGCACGCAGATAACTTCAAGGAATTTGAAAAAACTAGGTTACTTGTTGAACTAGTTGGCAAATGCATTGAGGGTGTATTGCTGAAGTGTGTAACAAGGCAGTTGTTTTTGCAGCTTGCATTACACACTGTGTCTAAAAGGAAATTACAAAAATGGCATTTCAGATGTTTTGGGCACATGGAAGGTGATTTTTTTTAATAGCTGTGGTGTTCAAAATTCAGCTGACACACTAGGTTCAGATGCGAGCTAGTGGTGTCTTGCTTGAACAGGAGTAGAGGCAGTTCCATGGAATAATTTTATGGAAGCAGTGATCCTAATGGGGACAGAGCTTTACAAAACTGTTTATAACACTGCTCTTGCCCCCAGCAAAAGCAGAGGTAGATGCCAGTTTTCCCTTACTGTCCTCTGTTCAACAATTCCAGTAACAAGGGAAGGACAAATATTGTCCTGGATCATAATTTCAGTGCCAAATTTTTTTAACCTTGGCTAATCACTTGCATAACCCAGCTAATCCTTAGACCTGTCTGGGGACTTTGGTCAACAGACTTTTTATTGTTGACAGTAAGTCAGAAAAAGAGCTTGATTTTCAATATGCCACTTGTATGGTTCTATAAACCAGGTAGAAAATGCTTTAATTCTAAACCGAGCAAATGTGAACTTCAGTCTACGGGAGCATAAGGTTTGTGGTGCTGTCTTTGCTTGTATTTTATAACACAATTGCAAGTTAGTTGACATGTTGGATGCTTCATTTCAGGAGTTCCTTAGTTTGCCAAGACTATGACATTCTGTCAGTAAATGTGCAAGGGATATGCTAAAATTGTCATGTGTGTTGAACACACTTTGTTACATGAAGCAAGGTTTGCGAGATTAGTTTGCAATGAATGAATCCCAAAATAAGGGTGATGGGCAGGTAGGATAGGGAAGATTTATGGAAGTGTCATTGTTTTCCTTCTCAGTGAAGGGCTTGCTCTTCAGAAAGTTCAGTGGATGACACTTTGTGCTTAGCAACTTTCTTAGGATGCATAGAAGTTGTCTAATGCTAGATACTGGGTTTTATCTGTCCTGTTGTATTTGGCTGATACATGACATGTGTGCAAGATAAATCCATTACATTAATGCCACTTGTAAATAAAGGTGTATTTCAGTACTTCTTATACATGTACAAAATCACCTGAATACAAATATTCCTACTGTCCGCTTTTGCTTTTATGATGTCAGAGTTAGCCGATATGATTTTTGAGGATAAAATTTCAATTTTGTTTTAGTGATTTGTTAGTGTGCTTATGCATAGCTTCTGAATCCAAGCAGAAAATGGTGACAGATACCTCACAACAGAGACAAGTACCTGGCATTAACTGGTTTTTGCTTATAATTTGCTTATACTCTTTTATATTTATTCAACAGTTTATTGATATGCAGTGACAAGCGTTCCTAGGATGTTGGTGCAAAATGGTGTGAAACGAAAAAAATTCCTCAGCCTCAGTGTTAAGAAGATTGTCCCATTTCAGAATTGCATGGTTGTGTGAAAATATGCAGCATACAGTGAGATAGTGAGTAGCTGTTTAAAAGGACATCAGCTCTGCCAAATACAATTATGTAGTCATCAGAACTTTTTAAAGAAGCAGAAAAATTTAAACTTTGAATTTTTACTAACATGCAGGCTGATTTGTAACATGTACATGTGTGTTTCAGTTGAAAAAAGAAGTGGCTTTCATATTTCCTGTTCAGTCTTAATTTATAATCTGTCCTTTTCATAGCAAGTTTATACTATTAATGGATAAAAAGATACAGCAATGCAGTAATATATTGTACTTCAGCCATTTTTTTCTGGAGTTAGTATTTAAAATCTGTTTATAGAAGGAAACCCATACATGGTATTCAGACTGCAGATCAATGGAAATAAACCACTGTCATGTTCCAGATTTCTGTGGCATGAGTGGTTATTATACCGTCTTCTCATAGATTTGTCCTAATTACTGAGTAAGATCAGGCTTCTCTGGAGAAAAGGTGAGTGTGCAATTGTAACAGCATGATGCATGTACACACGGATGGGTAGAATTCATCTTTCTTGTGTGATCTTAAAAAATGGCATTTCCTGCATTTTTAGTGTGTCTTTTTAAACCATTATGCTTTTAATCCTTATTTTATTTCATAGGGTTTTCACTACAAGTTGTAGAAAACGAACTATTGAGCTCTTCTTTTGAAGCATGGTTGGTTAATAGTGTTTGAACCTTCATCACTGTATCTCAGTTAAGCTTTGTACAGAGTGGCATCTGCAGAGCAGAAGATAATTGTAGGTGGAAAGCTGGAGCTGGGATCTGGCTGTGAAGGGGCCCAGGTCACTTTCTATCGTTTTGTATCCCTTGTTCACCCCCATCCCTGGCAGGGAGATCCTGATTCGCTGTGCTGTTGGTCTGGTGACAGCTTCAGGATCGCTGCTGCTGCTCCTTGGGCTCTAGTTATGGAGTTCTTGTACTGCCAAGGCTTTGGGGGCTGCAAATGAAGGAAGGGATGCAACACTCATTAAAAAACGGGAAGGATTTCACAAGCAAAGACATGGTGTTCTTCTTCCCTGTGAACTTCTATTACTGAATTTCAAAGACTTAAAGCATGGTTGAACATCAAAATGGTTTGCAAAGATCAATGTAATTTTAAAAATCACATGAAGCATATTAACAGATTTTTGAGACTCAAATGCTGAAATGCGCTGAAATACCTTTAGTTACCTTAATCTGTAATTACATTAGCAAACCCACATTATTTTCACAGGTACAGGGATCCAGCATTTATCCTGCACAAAACTTCTATTTTTGCTGACCATCAAACTTCATTTTCCAGCTGTTTAACTAACCAGCATTTCTGGGCAAGAAGATAATGATTTCAGATCTCTGGGTGGGATTTGGAATTTGGTAAACTCTGTCAATTTAATCCAAGATCACTAAGTGCAATATTTTTTCCCATTGATGATGCTGTACTCAAGTTTAGATGTCTGCTTTTAGAAATAACATGATCTTTGGAACTCCAACTGAGCTTCTTTTGATATTTTTCAGGGAGAGCCTGTGGTCAAAATGTACTCCCTTTGTAAATAAACAAACCAGTATGTTTTATATCTAAACTGCCTGTCTTCCATGTGACTTAAAGGATGAGATATGACCAAGCAATTAAGCAGTTAACTAACGTGTTTATATGATTTGTTTGCTTTCCTGACAAACTTCAGCTCCACTGGATTAGGTTACTCACAGGGATTGATCTTGCCTTTTGTGGTTTAAGGTAGGAGCAATGATAAAATTATTGTCTCAGTAATTACTAACACAATTCCTATTACTTCTGCAAACTCCATCTGCAATTCTTAAATGTCTTTTAATGGTTATTTTGGTTGATTGTCAATCATATGCCTATTCAGGATTAACCTTAGAAAGTAATGCTGTAAACCAAAACCTAATTAAAAAGGACATTTGAGTGAGTTTAGGAGTTGACAGCTGTTTTGCTGTTTATGTATAATCGAGGGAAAGGTGGTGCCCGAAATGAAGTGGTTGTGAAAGGACTTGTTTTGCTCTGAAAGATGGTTATGTCAGCTTATAGATCAGCATTGTGACTGCTGATGTAAAAGCTTTAATGCACTTGCATTTATTATTTCTTAATAAAGTAATAATATTATCTCTTAACAAGTTACATTTTTGCTACACTCAGGATGGAGACACCAGAGACTAATACTGGTAGATTAAAAAGAAAATAATATTTTGCTTTTAGAAGTAATTGCTTTTTTTTTTCCATTTATCTCCCACCATTCCTATATCCAGTGAAAGAGAGCTTTGGCTTTAGGTAAAGAATGTTTGTACATGTGGCCTGTGTTCTCCCTGATCTGATAAGTTGAATACATGTAGAATAAGTTATTTTACTTGAGATTTATACCCATAAAAGTGGTTAATAAACAGTTGGCTAAAAAACTACCTATTATACTGTAGAGATCTGGGACAGCAAAGCTGCAGTCCCACTGGGACGTGGATGGGAAGCAGCATTATAACACCACACGCTTTACAGGTATCTAAAAACTTCATCTCCATTTAGTTATTTTACTTTTAGTTTTTAAATTTTTTTGCATGCCTATTATCTTACTTATCAGGAAGTAAATACTTATGGATGTTTAATCAATTGGGTAGCTGTCCTTTTGGATATATTCATGATAATTCATGTGAACCATTCACATGAATATGATTCCTGGTAGATTTCCATTTCCAGTTAGTATTTTACAGCAGTTGCCCTGAAGAGGCTATGTAACATCTGAAATTGCTAGAAATTATACCAAAAAGTAAAAAGTTCAGTTATTTGATAGCATTTATGTAATCAGATTCTTCTTATTTTTTAGCTCTGTCCAGAGACAAACATGTTCCAAAATGGATAAATAAGACAACACTGGGCTCTGTTAGGTAAATTAAAGAAGCTTTTGCAGAGAAATAATTACTGTGGAAAGCTTCACCAAATATGTTACTGCAAAGGGGGCTGTTGGGATACCATAGTACATATGTTCTTCTAAACTCTTTATTGTCACACTGAAATTGTGACTATTTCAGACAAACAAAAGTGGCAAACAGAATCCCAAAAGAATGTAAACTTTTACAACCAAAAGCCCGAGGGAAGCTGCTCTGGGTAGGCTGTATTTGTGAGGAGCCATGGTCACGGAGACAGGTTATATAACATGAACCTTGGCAGTGGCCTCAGCTCTAACATCTACAGGAAATCATTCTGCCAACTAGGCTTCTACCCCGGGAGACCAAGTAGGTAATAGTAGATGCTCTACTTCAGTCAAGGGATTGAGTTAATCTCTGCTAAGACTTTTGGTGCTTCCTCAAGCCTTTGAGCTTTATCTCAGTGCTCTCTGGATTAAGCTCTTGCCGGGCAGCAGCTGTATCACTTCTCTTTGGGTCACTTGATATTGATAGAGGAGATAGATAAGAGGCAGGTACTGCCTCTATGCAGAGCAATCTGTGCTCCAGCATATCCCATTGGTTCTTATATCATTCCTGTCTAGTATGAAGTGTGAGGAAAAAGGAATTGTACACCACAGGAACATGGAATCAGTTCTATCTCTCTGTTCACACAAAAGTTCTCAGGGAAAAAAAATACAAATCTGTGCCAGGTCAGTTATGCTTATGGTTTTTTATTTATTTACTTTTCCTGTGGACTATAAATATATCACAAAGAGTTTATAACTAGCCACCGAGACATTTTACAGCTTTAAAAATGCTACAGACATTTGGTCACATGGAAATCTTCAGTGGGATGCCACAGGTTTTCCACCATATTCAGTTCTGGATTCAGATTTATCTTCTGCCTGAATATTTATTTCAGTCTGTTTACTATCACCATTATGTATTTAATCTCCTCATAAAGTTTGAGTGTTTATTCCCATAGCGTAGGGAGGAAATACTGGGAATTGTTTCCAGTATTAGTGAATACTATCAAAGCTAGAAAGGAAAGGAGGGTAGCACCTTATGGTAGGAAGTGTTCCATGACTGCTTAAGACCAAGAAAAAAGACTTGAAATTTGGTCTCGTCATGGACATTTTAACTTCCTTTTTTTTTATTTTTAAGGGAAGCTGTGATATAAGTCCAGATCTTGTGTATAGATTTTTTTTTTTTGCATACACATATCTGTAAGGATTGTGGATGAGAAAGAAAAAAATTCAATAAAATAAATAGACAAAAATGTTTGTATACACACCGAAAAAGTTAGGAATAGATTTCTAGTCTCTCACTACTAAAACTAACACTTGGAAAAAATAGTTTCAGACTGAAAGCCTTCTTTAGAGAGCCTTATTCTTGTTAAATATTTCTTGTGTTGAGTACATGCTGATGCATTTGCTAAACGTGCTGAAGAGAGGGCCAACAAAAAAGTCCGAGCAAGAGTGGAAGCGATGTGTCTGTCTCTGAGATAAGAGTGCAGCATGTGAGGCAGCCTTACTTTCTGTTGGCCTGACCTGTGGGCTTTGTATCTCACTTACAACTTTGCCTTTGTTTCATTGGCATAAAAAATGCTTTCTGTATGTTTTTGCAAATCATTGCCATTTCCCACATAGAGATTAAATATGAACAGAGATCTTGTTTCTTGGGAATCAAGTCTTAAATATATTTTAGAAATCTTCATTTAATAAAACGTAATTTATGTGTTGTTTTCAATTTCACAACCTTTATGGTGTAATTCAAGCACAGAGCTGTGAAAAGTGTGTTTGTAAAGGAGTATTAATTTCACCTTTATAGGCTTTTTAAATAAGTGTTTACAACTGGTTAAGTTTGATAAATAGTAAGGGAATTCTGAAGGGGAAATATGTGAATAGGATGTTATAAAAATATGACATTTCTTGTTCGTATGTGCTTTATTGTGAATTTCCAGATTTAATTTCTTAGGGGGAAAAAACAATTGAGTATCGAGCTTTTTTGACTTCCTTGCTGCTGGGCTGCTGGGCAAGTTCATCCCAGCAAAACCCTGAACCTTGTCACCTTCCTGAAAGATCAGCCCTTGCCTCTAGTTATTGCAGAGGAGGAATTAAATGCGGAGTCTGTTTACACAGATTCTTGAAAGAAAATCTTTGAAAGGGAGAATGTAATAGCTACCGCTGTATGGAAGGTCAATCATCACCTGTACCGTGTTTGAAATGCCATATTTGACTTTTCTTCTTTCTATGCCACCCAGTGAGATGAAGAAGGAAAATTACTGTGCTGATCCTTCGGGAAGTGTTTGCTCTGCAGAACACAGTGCTGTGCAGAGATGCCGTTGAGCTCTGCAGGGGCAGCAGCATCACAGAATGGTGCTTGTTAGGTAGAAGGAAAAAGCAGGTCTCTGAAGGAGGCGAGTAGGATCCTGAGTCCCAGGGTTGTTTTGCTCTCTCCCCAGTGCATGCACACGGTCCTGGGCACTCTGACAAGGTTGATTGTCAACACTCGGAAGCATAGGTCAGTTTTAAGGCATTTAACTCTATGGACTTGGTTTGAAGGTATTACTCTGTGCATAGCTCCCATGCAACGATCTTGCAATATCAAGCTGCAATAATTGTATGAGGAATATGTAGCCCCAGGAGAGAGTTAAAGATACTATATTACATATAAAACTCCCATATATAACCAAATTGCTTTTTAATAGGAAGCCATGGTGACTAGGAGCAGGAAAATGTTATAGCAGTTGTAAATAACATAAACCACTTCTCAGCAGTTCTGGTGGAGATGAGAGGGAATTACATAACAGCTGCTTTCCAGCCCCAAGCTAATATGACTTGCCCGCTTTGCCAGTTCTTGGGACTCAAAGAGCTGAATCGTCACCTCCCACCTACACTGCAACTGCTGAGCTCAGAAGGGTGGTTTAAAGTAATGGATGTTCCACAGTCATATTTTTGTGAAACATGCAAACTCGGTTCTGTTGGGGTTTTTTGGGGTGTTCACCCCCCTCACCCCCCAAAAGGTTTAGGAGGAATTTGACTGTTCTCAAAATCATGTGTAAACTCTAAAGGTCAAACTGCAGCCCCAATGCACATGCAAAAAATGTTTTTTTTTGCTCTGGCTATTTGAAAAATGTGTATTTCACTCCCCATTGCCCCAGGCAGGGCTGTCACTGTCCCGCCAATTTGTATTCCCACCTCTCTCTGCTGCATTACCTTTAACTTTGCTCTTACTGTGTGTGTTGCTTTTGGCTGGGATGGAGTTAACCTTCTTCACAGTGACTCATATAGGGCTGTGTTTTAGGTTTGTACTGAAAACAGTGTTGATGATATAGAGATATTTGTTACTGGAGAGCAGTGCTTGCACAGCATCAAGGCCTTTTGTACTTGTACTGCCACGCTAGGGAGAGGGCTGGGGGTGCTTGGGAAGTTGCGAATAGACACAATTGGGATGGGTGACCCCAACTGACAGAAGGGATATCCCATACTATAGAACATTATGCTCAGTATATAAAGTGAGGGGAAGAAGGACGAAGGGGTGGACGTTTGGAGTGATGGCGTTTGTCTTCCCAAGTAACCATTGCATGAGATAGGGCCCTGCTCTCCTGGAGATGGCTGAACACCTGCCTGCCCATGGGAAGCAGTGAATTAATTCCCTGTTTTGCTTTGCTTGCATGTACGGCTTCTGCTTTTCCTATAAAACTGTCTTTATCTCAACCCACGAGTTTTCTCACTTTTACTCTTCCGATTCTCTCCCACATCCTGCTGGTGGGGGAGTGAGCGAATGGCTGCGTGGTACTCAGTTGCTGGCTGGTGTTAAACCACAACACCCTGCCAGCCCTTTCTCCCTGTCCTCCTGCTAACCTATCGTTGTCCTCTGATCCCAATGCCTCTTCCCTCTCCCTTGCAGCATGCATCAATCCCAGTGGCGATTACCACTTTTCACAGCATGTGTCCTAGTAATGTTGGATCTAAAGCCCCTCTGTCACAGAGTGACAGCTGTTTTTCAAGAGGACATAGCAACACTTCTTATTAACAGCAAGTCTTGTTTTTATTGGTGATATCCTAGTAGGAGCTAGATTCCTTATTAATGATGGGATCTAGCAGTCATTTGGAACAAAGTTGTCTTCCTCTTGTTTTCATGCGGAGGTTAAACAAATTACAAGTTTGAATGCAACCACAGACCTCCATAGCACTACAAATCCCAGTGGTGTTGGCAGAAAGGCTGTAGTGGAAGGCAGGGAGTAGGCAGAGCAGAGGAGCTGCTGTGGCAGGGCTGGTTCTGCACAGGCCTGGCAAAGCTCAGCTCTGTCCTGATTCAGGGCCAAGGAGGTTAAGGCAGCAGCAGAAAGGTCTGATGGCTTTTTTATTATTTTAAGACCTGGTTTTTCTAAAACTCTACAGTTCTAAATTACTTCAATTCATTGCATAGTCACTGGTAACTGCCAAAAGCTGTGACAAAGGTGATTTTAGCATCATGTTCTGCTTTGCTTGCATTGCCAGAGAGATCAGAGCTGTAGACACTGCAGGCAAATCAGCCCACCAGATATCCTGATGGTGCAGAGCTTGCAGCTTGATCTGAAAGGAGGTGAGTGAGACACCCGAGTAAACTGAGCAGTTGGTGAGCTTACTTGTGTCTTAGTTATCAGTCCCTGGAAACATGAGGTCTGACAGGCTATGATGCCTCTCCACCCCATGGAAATGTGGCATTTTGTGAGGTGCATATTATTTTACGGTTGAAAAGCTGTTACCCTGAAAATTCTTCTTCATTTGAATCATTCTGTAGTCTACGTGGCACCCTATAAAATTTTCATCCTGACTGGGAACTGTAAATTAAGATTCCTGCAGTATCACAGCTTTATCCACAGCTTCATCAGTGGCTCGTGGCTGTGACAGTCATGCAACTGCTCTTGCTCAATTAATGCATATCAGAGACTCAAGGAACAACTTTCTCACAGAATTAGCTTGATATGAGGTGAGAACTTCATGAAGTGCAACAAGGCCCCATGCAAGGTCCTGCACCTGGGTTGGAGTGATCCTAAACACAAACACAGGTTGGACAAAGCAGCCCTGGGAAGGACTTTGGGGTGCTGGTGGATGAGAGGCTGGACATGAGCCAGCAATGGGCACTTGCAGCCCAGAAAGCCAAACGTGTCCTGGGCTGCATCAAAAGGACCATGGCAAGCAGGTTGAGGGAGCTGATTCTGCCTCTCTGCTCTGCTCTGATGAGACCTCATCTTGGGTACTGCCTCCAGCTCTGGGGTCCCCAACATAAAAAGGATGTGAGCCTGCTGGAGTGAATCTGGAAGAGGGTGACAAAGGTGCTCAGAGGGCTGGAATAGCTCCCATATGAGGGCAGGCTGAGAGAGC
>VZTG01004156.1:800018-864302 GCA_013397845.1 Melanocharis versteri
GCACTTGCAGCCCAGAAAGCCAAACGTGTCCTGGGCTGCATCAAAAGGACCATGGCAAGCAGGTTGAGGGAGCTGATTCTGCCTCTCTGCTCTGCTCTGATGAGACCTCATCTTGGGTACTGCCTCCAGCTCTGGGGTCCCCAACATAAAAAGGATGTGAGCCTGCTGGAGTGAATCTGGAAGAGGGTGACAAAGGTGCTCAGAGGGCTGGAATAGCTCCCATATGAGGGCAGGCTGAGAGAGCCGGGGCTGTTCAGTCTGCAGAAGAGAAGGTTCCTGGGAGATTATATAGCAGCCTCCCAGTACCTGAAGGGGGCCCACAAGAAAGATGAAGAGGAATTTTTTTGCAAGGGCGTGTAGTGACAGGGCAAGGGGCAATGGCTTGAAACTGAAAGAGAGTAGGTTCAGATTAAATATTAGGAATAAATTCTTATGAGTGTGGTGAGACACTAGCACAGGTTGCCCAGAGAAGCTGTGGATGCCCCATCCCTGGAAGGCCAGGCTGGATGGGTCTTTGAGAAACCTGGTCTAGTGGAAGGTGTCCCTGCCCTTGGGGATGGGGATGAGAGGTTTGGAACTAGATGATCTTTAAGGTTCCTTCCAACCCAAATCATTCTATGAGCCTATGATTTTATGATTCTGTGAGTTACAACTAACAGGCTTTATAAACAGCAGAAAGCACAATAGAGTTGCTATGAGTCATGGTAGATATAATACATGCACTTTATTTTTCCTTATTTTTCTGTGCTTGTAAATTGCTAACTCATGATAGATGCAAATGAAACATTTGGCATTTCTAGTTTTTCATTCTGTTAGGTTCCTTTTGCTGTTTTCCTTTAGGCTGTAACCCTTTTCTGTCAAACTTGCTTTGCATTTGTTTTTTGAGTAGATACTTACACATTTGTCTATTTATATACTAAAATGTAGCATTCATTTTCAACAATTTAGTAACAGAGAAATATAGCATTTACATGTGGATCTTTGCAGATTAAAGAGAAAATGTACAGAATAGATCCAGTTACTAACTGGATGCTGAAAACACTTTATAAAAGCCAAAAGAAGTGTATTATGTTCAAATATGTGACAAAAAAAAAGCCTTAATGAACATAATACCATAACAATGTCTTGCATTTGAACAGAACGGTGTCTTTAATTCAATTTACATTAAAACTAATTCATATAATTATCATCAAACCCACATTTGTTTCACTGAAGTTCTCAACTTTCAGAAAGACAGAGACTCGCCATCCATTTCTGGCAGGGCCAGTAATGCTGTTTGTACTTTGGCCAAGGCAGAAAAATGTGCCAGCTCTTTGATTAATAATAATTTGCAAAATAAATTCCCTCCTCTCAGGCTATTTCATATCACTAATTTTTTTACTTTGCTGTATGATTTTATCTCCCAAACATTATTAGAGATACAAACATGTTCACAAACCTTTTTGTCCCTAAACTTGTGTTGTTTATTGTAGCATCTCTTTAATGCCTCTGAAAAACACAAGATTAAACCCCCTCAGTATGTTAGATTCCACTGACAGATGAGATTGAGTCTTTTTTATGTCACGTAACTGGGTAAACAATTTTGTAGGAAAACAGCAGTACCATCATATTTTGTTCTCTCAAGCAGTAGGTTCATAATCTTTGACACAAATACCTTTAAAAATAGAAAGAGAAAAGTGAGTTGCACTGTGTATCTTTGACTTTTAGTTCTACCAGTACTGATATATATCAAAATACTGTGCTCCTGTGCTATTTCAACCCTGTGGAAAAATGGGTCCCCTGTAAATAAGTGTCACTCATAGGGCTGCATATCATTGTAATAATAATTCCTGCTTACTTCTCTGATGATCAGAACTCCTGTTCCTTACAGTGCTGAACCTGTAAATAAATGAATCAGACACCTAAATAATGGGAACAAGAATAATAGTTATGTTGTTCGTGATGTGTCTTGTGTTTCATTACTCTTTGGAGCTCCTCACAGGTTTTTTAGTCGAGCAGAACTGCAGCTCAATCCTAACAGCCAGTGTGAGCTAAGTGTGCTTTTGGCTAAACTTTGTTACCTTCCATTTTCGTGGCCTTCAGTTAATACGCCACAGAAGTCCACAATCTTGAAAACAGACACCCTCTTCATTTGTTACATATGTCACTACAAACAGATGCTTATGATAGAGGAATTCAGTAGCTTCTTAAAGTGATTAAGAGATTACATTACAGTTCGAGGGGAGCATTATTAAAGGATTAGAAACCTCTCTAACAACTAAAAGCACAAGCAGTCTAAGGTGTTACATTGCTTGATTTGCAAAGATATAGGCATGTGGGTGTGCACTTTCTAACCTTATGAGCAGATGTGGTTTTGGCTGATGTGGAAAGCATTACTGGTGCCAGAATTCCTAAACACACCCAGAACATGTATTATAAACACCCTGAGAGCATCTACTATTGCTGTTAGAGAGGGGGAGAATCAAAGTTTAGATTTACAACACACTGAAAAAAACCACTGATGTGGTGAACTATTTTTGAGTACAATGTTAGTTTCAACAAAAATTGGAATTTACATGGAAAACATTTTTTAAGTTATTTTCAATTACACGTTACAAGAAGACAATAGACTTTTACTGAGCAGTGTGCTTTTAATGCCATATGGATAGCATGGCTCTTAAAGGTCATGGATTTGCTGAAAGCTATATGAAAGTGGGCTTCTTGTAATGTTCGTGTTGTAAAAATGACATTGTAATGTAAAACTTATAATGTTTTTAAGCTTCTCATTCATATAGTTAAGACCAAGCAACTCCATTCCTCTCATGATGGATAAATGTTATGGGATAATGGCAGTCAATGTGGCAGTGCTGGCAAAATAGTTACTGCAACAGCAGTCACTTCAGAGAAACCTAACAGGTTTGCAGCAAACAGTTGAGCCCTTGGACCCAAGTGAGTGGTATCCAAGCTTAATGTTTTCAGTATTTGGTTCTACAATGTAAAAAAGTTTTTTTCCCAGTAACAGCATACCTTTGAAATGATTGTATTTTTTCAGAGCTATGAATTCAATACCAAACTATACCCCTAATAATTGTACATTCTTGGTAGCTTGGAACCTGTTCAGAAAGTAATTTAAGCTTTATAACCTATATCAGAAAAAAATCCATTACAAGATTTTTTCCAGTCCTTCCAAGAATTGCCCTTTCAGCTTCAAACACCCCTGTGTCACTTAACTTGACATTAGGAAAAAAAGAAATACCTGCAGGGAACAGATCCCATTGTGCCTCAGCAGCAAAGAGAATAGCACACAGCTGTGACAGTCAGGATCCTGTGCTCACATTCTGCAGGGGAACATAGGAGTAGCTTTATTGATTCAGAGGAGTCAGCAGCACCTGGTCTTCTGTTTCCTGTAGTAACTATAAGTAGACACCTGGATGGAGCACTAAGGGCAGGCCAAGCATATGTGACATTTCCCCCTAAAGTTTTCCCCACACATGATGGCTCACAGCTAAGGGGATTGTCTATTGGATTGGTCTGTTTTGTAACCCTTTCTCTTGCAAGGTGTCCCAAGCAATGGGCAGTCTCCCATGAATTCCCTTGCATCTACAGCTTCCTTTGGCTGTGCAGGGCGTGCAGGGCACCCTCCTGGGTGTTGCATCTCACTCCCCCACCACGTCCTCAGGGAAACTGCACAGATTAAGCAGAATCACTCCTGCACTCAGGCAGGAACTCCTGGTTGCCTGCTACCAGCATTTCTCACCATCAGCTACTGCCCTCTCAGACCTCTCAGTCCTGAGCAAAAGAACCTGTTAAAAAGATGAAGCTGAACCTTCAGAAGAACTACAACTGTCAGTGTAAATAGAGAAAAAGGCTCCATCAAGTTCCACAAGCAGTAATGACCTGGAGCCCCTGTTTCCAT
Organism: Melanocharis versteri; assembly: GCA_013397845.1. Classification (NCBI taxonomy): domain Eukaryota; kingdom Metazoa; phylum Chordata; class Aves; order Passeriformes; family Melanocharitidae; genus Melanocharis; species Melanocharis versteri. Next base: position 803,914 of record VZTG01004156.1, read on the forward strand.
GTAGGAGATAAACATCTCACCTTCTGGCCTCATTAGCACTGTCCTGGAGACTCCAGTTACCTTTTCTCTCAGATGATTAGCATACCAGGCTAAAATCACAGGGATTTCTTCAGCTTGCATTTAGCTTAGAATATCATTGCCCTGTTTGAAGAAAGGATTGACTGTCTGCAAGCTTTTTTTCTTCTCTGTACCAGTTGGTCTATCAGAGATCTTCCTCTTGCCACAAACTCTCCCTTTCTTGTGCCATTGAAAGTTCATGGTGGTCATGGTTACCGCTAAGAAAGCGGCTATCAAAGGAATGGTATTTTTTGAATTACTGCTCACTGTGTTCCATTTTCAGGTTGTATTTAGTGTCAGTAACAACGACTTAAGCTTTCCTAGCACTGAATCTTGAGGATAGCGGAAGTCAGGGCTGTGAGGTTAGGATAACTGGGTAAGTAGGCCAATAAGTAATTATGATAAGAAGGTTAGGATAATTAGTAGCAGCAATAAATGGCCAAAGTTATCCTGCTTGAGTTCTCTGCTCTATATTTTGTCGGTGATAATTTTCTTAGGACAAATTATGAGAAGCAGCAATACTTTGTTAAATACTGTTGCAATCACAGAAGTTAAAATTAGCAATGGGGAGGGATCACTGTTTTTTGATGTAAAAAGGATGAAGTAACTGGTGTTAGTAAAGTGGAATATTATACAGTGAGTGATACTGAATGAGCACTGAAAGCCCAAAACTGAAATTAATCAAATGGAAATAGATGAAAAGCTTAACCAGCAATACATTCAAGGTGAAACATCCTTCAGCTGACTTGACTAAAAAGGGATTTTAAAGAAAAAGACGTGGTTAGCAGTTTAGTGCATATATGATTTATATTTGCACACAGCCGGTGTTCAGCACTGGAGAAATTCCAGGTGAAATGTAGTTCTTGGCTTTCTTTCAATGTCTCTTCTACTATTTTTAGAATTTATGTCTCTTGTGCTTGGGCTTTTCACTCCATCTCCTCTTAATACTGAAGTCTGGGTGACTTTGTGTCTAGGCCAGCCTATGTAGAATAGACTAGCTGTTTCAAGTAGGATGCAAGTCAAGTTGTCCATAGGCTAAAAATTCTCCTGAATCTTTCCTGTACTTTGTCTCACAGTGGAAGATGTTCTTCTGTAAGTGTCACTGTTTCCTGGTGGAGCATATAAATGCAAAGGCATGTGGGTTAAAAGTGTACTGACAGTTACAAAAAAGGGTGCAGCTTTGCCATGAAAGAAGCCTTCAAAAAACACATCACAGCTGTATATTCTGCTTTCTTGCTATTGCTGATATTTTCTTTTTCTCACCACATTATGCTAGAAATTAAAGTCAGAAGTGTCAGTAACAAAGGCTGTGTCCTTGCCCCTGAGATTCTTGCCTGAAGAACTTACAGCTTGAATATTAGTCTCCAAGTTGGCTGATGTATGCCAGCTTTTGAGTTCATCTATGTTCATCATGTACCAACTTCTCTTCCTGCTGCCCTAATTGGACTGTGAGGAGGTCCTTTGATTTGAAACTATTGAGTTATGGAATGCTGCATGTCTGCATCTGATTTTGTTAACAGCCTCTGAGGTTTCCTAAACCATAAAAGGTGTTGGTCTTCAACCTGAAAACCAAAACTGCATATGCTGGTTTGATTCCATTGGAAGGTTCTTCCTCTTATTTTTTTTTCTCCTTTTTATAAACCAGAAACCATGGGGTTCATCCAGTTCTCAAAGGGATAAAATTTCCAAGTAAAAAAAAAATATTCAAACCTCTGGTCTTCCTTTTATTTTGCAAGTGTATCTTTCTCTTTGAGAAGATAAATACAAACTCTGCAGGGTTGATCAGGACCTACAGGGTAGATGTATGCCTAAACATGACCTCAAATAAATTGGTGGTTTACATACCTATACATACTATGTGCAGTAGTAACATACAGGAACCCTGACAAAGATTGCTTTAAGCACTCTATAAACAGATAAACCAATCCATTCTACCTGTCAGAAAGTTTGCAAAAAATGCAAAATAAGTTGTTGCAGATAAATCAAGTAAGCTAGATGATTTTTCCACATTCTGAGAAGATCAGAATAATGATGTGAGTAGTTTAGTCAAAGTACCAGATTACTGCTTGGGGGTACACTTTATAGTTAATATTGTGGCATCCATCCTTTTGAAAACAAAGCCTTTAAGTAATGCGCACACACACACCCACACACACATAGGCACAAACAGTCAGTTTATTATCATAGGTCAAAATGTTAGTGACAGTAATTACAGGTTCAGAAATAACGTTGCATTTCTTTAACTTAGTAGAGTCATGAGCAAAATCAAATACAAGCTTGATATGGTATTTCTTTCTGGAAGAGCTGACATTTTTCTAAAATTTCATCTTAAAAATTCTTCATGTCTGCTACTTTGTCATGAATCAAAATGTATCCTGCATGACTAGTAAGGCACGTTTCACCTGAATTTTTCACACCCTATGGAGTATAAAGGATTCAGCAATGAAAAGTATTTTTCTCAGCTAACCATTGCCTCTGAGGTTATGCAAGAGGCTGGTATGTTTCCAACTAGGCTTGGAAGTTTGCAACATGCACTCCAAATGTGCATTGAATTGGGGCGGGCCTGGGGCTTCCATCTCCTTTGTGCTGTCCTCGCTTCCAAAGTTGGGGTTGGGGCCTTTTGCTTCTCTGCTGAAAGCTTCTCTTATGCTTCCATTTAGAACTTTTTGAGGAAAAAAATGTTTGAAAGGAAATTTTTTCTTCCTTTAAAAGAAAAACAGTAAGGAAGTCATAGGTGTTAAATGCTATCACTCCATTATGTGAAAAATAAGAAGCATGGTGATCATTCTGAACAGACTAGATGAGGTTTCCAAGAGGATTTGAGCCAGCTAGGAGGGTAAGGTAATTAATAAACCTAAGTACTGGTGGTGTTGCATGGACAGAGTCTGCTTCTTTCTAGGTGGCTGTGCATATCACTATGGAAATGAAGTGCTATCATGGTAGTCTTGTTTACTCTTTGGATGACTCCTCTTCCAGTGACTTGTAATCTCTAAGTAGTGCAGTGCTTCAGTCTAACAGAAGAGGAGCACACAGGGCAAAGCAGTGTGTTATTTTCTTCCATCACACAGTGAGGAAATCCAAACTCATTTAGATTGTCATAATTTTCTCTTGCAAAATATATTTTTTAATCTTCACCCCTCTGAATGGAGAAATGACACCTATCAGCTCTAATTCTTCCCTTATGTAATGTCAGCTTTATATTTTCCAAGCAGGGCGTTGCAAACAGTACAAGTGCCTGGAACAGCTGCAGAAGTGCACCCACAGTGGCTCTGGGCAGGGCGGTGGGAAAGGGAAGGGATTCTCCAGGTCCCGCGCCCAGTGGAGTCATCCAAATCCTGCTGAACACCAACCTGGGTGACTGTGGGCAGTGCAAAGTGTTTGGGAGGAGTAGCTGGGCACGGCATCCCCCTGTTTGGCTGCCCCTTGCATAGCAGGCAGACAGACAATACAAGCACTTAGCTGAGGTAAGGGAAAGGAAGGAAAAGAGCAGCAGCAAGGTCAGGGAAAATGATACAGCCTCTTCTCTCCTTTTGCTGCTCTCTTCTGCCTCTGTGATTGACGTTGCCCCTGGGAAATCCTTGACTGACTGAAGCCATATGTTGGACTGATCAGATGAGCCACCTCCAGCAGCTGGCCACTGTGCAATGAGAGTGCAATAGTCACTGGTTTATGAACTAAACTTGCTTCTTTTCAAGTTTTTTCGAGATGTTGCCAGAAGGCAATGAATCATAATTACCATCCAAAAAGAGTTAGATAAAAGCTAACCATAAAAAAATAATAATTTCATTGTTTTCTTTATTGCATTTACATATCAAGGGAGGCTAATCCTGATGGGATAAGTGAGTTTGTGGCATGTCTGTTCAATTTAGAGGACTCTGAATTGAAGCCTGCACATATTTGCAGACTGAACAAGGATGAAACACTAATTTGGTAATAAAGCCTCTTATTCTAACATGCACACAAGAGTTGTAGTAAAGGTCTGATTACAGAAAGGAACAATTTAAAGGTAATGTGTAATTCAAAATAAAGAAGCAGGTTGTTGTATTTACTGGATTTTGAACAGGAAACAGAAAATACACAAAGCATATTGTATTTGTATGTATTTGTATCTTAATTTGACAGAGAATGGTTTCAGGTTGTTCTCTTCAATGTGGTCAAGTGTATTTCAACATTTTGGCATCACCAACGACCAAAGCTATGATTTGAAGTTTAAAGTTGATAAGTATATGAGGAGGTTGAAAAAGTGAATCATAAAAGATCATATCCTTGGAAAATATTTGAATAATCAACTATATTGTGTGGGGAAATATTATGTATGACAGCTTAATGTGATTTTTGGTAACCAAGTTATATTTTCAAAGTTTGCATAATGCAGTGAGAGCTCTGCAATTGGCCTCTGCTCAAAAGGTTGCTTAACTCATTAACATCACCATTTTTTGAGTAATAGCAGTAAAATATTTGTCTGCTACATACGAAGTGGTGGTGAAAATTGTTGCTACCAAGTGTATATGGAAATGAGATTCATTTGGTTTTATGTGGTTATGAGTATAAACAAAAATCTGGAACCATAAATGTCAGCATTAACCTTTAGCTTGAAGGTCTCTCTCAGCCTGGAGGCAATGCTGGATAAAACAGAAATAAAATTGAAATAGAATAGACATTCTTCATAAAATGTCATTTTGAATGCAATAACATTATAATTTAAGGTACTACCAAAACAACACAAATAAATTCATATTAACAATAAAGGTCTCTCTAACTTAGCTGTTTAAACAAAAGGCCACCACAGACACACAGAACTGCTGCATAATGAATTAGTATTAAGAAAGCTAAGGTCAGTCTCAGATTCAGCTACTTGCTTCCCCCTTTAAACAAAAACATGCATCAAGAACAAGAATCAAAATAAATCAATAAATAGCTCAAATTGAAGAATATATGAGGAACCTTTTTTTCCTACAAAGAAACAATTCCATCTGCAAAGAAGGTAAATTGTTACATTTCCACCCTTATCAGCTGTTCATCACTGCATTATCATAATTTTAAAGAATCCTGCTTCTAGAATTATTCAGATACCACAGAAACTTTATTTATGGACATTCTTAAGCTGAATAAATCATTATGCATTGTATATAAAATTCACAGGACAAAAAAAGACTTTTTGAGTTAATTTTTTAATGGAACAGTCAAGGTCTATTAAAGTTATGAGCTTTTAGAGTAATGTAAAGAAGCTGCTACACATTGTGACTCCTGCTTTCATCTGTAATACTTAATGGTCTTAGGTCTTGCTACCATTAGGCTAAATTGAACAAATGATTGGAAATGTTGTTAATTGGGAGAAAAGGGGGAAATGTCAATCATGAGTCATTAATCATTTTAGTTTTCATATCTGCCTTTACAAAAGCACAGGCAGCGTGTACTGGGCATTAAGTGTGCTTTAATTAAAACAGAGAGATAAAGCCATAGCTTCACGTTGAAAGAGAGGTGTTTTACCCGGTCTCTGGTGAACTTAGAGTAACAGGGCATTAAGACAATTTGCTTTAGAAGGCCCCTTCTAAAGCTAATATTCTTAACACTTCCAGATGATCAGCTGATCAATTCTCCTCCCCACTGGGTGGTACTTATTTGCCCACTGGGGTTAAACTTGTTCAACATTTAAAGAAAACCTGCCTAAACCAAAGAAGTTAACATTAAAAGCAGAAATACTACAAGGTTTAAAAAACTAAACCACTTGCCCCCTAACAAAAGAAAAGAAAAAACAAAAAAAAGCAGCTGCTGCAGTGTTTTTCCTCAGCTCCTGAAGTACCTGAGGCTTTCTAAGCTAATGTGGTGGCTTCAGCTCTTTGCAGATGGTAGAAAACATGAAGGTTTTAACACAGGCAGATTCAGGACTGTGAGATTTTGCAGCATAACCCCTTATACTTCAAGGACTGCTGTGTGTAGCATGGTATGCACACCAAAATGTTATCAGGATCTGATTAAAGGGATAAAAATCCCATTCCCAGTCCTGTCCTTTCATGCCTGTCTTTTAAAGCCTCTCCCAGCAGTGGAGCTGTGCTTTGCCAATTTATGTGCAGAGAATGGCTGCCGTAGAAAGCAGAGCAAAGCTTTCAGTAGGAAATCAGTGATGGGAAATAAATCTCTTCTTGTTCTTAATGATTATTTGTTCTTTAGAATGCCTTGATTTGGCAGCCTGCCTACTCATTGGTGTTCCCCAAGAATGCAGTGGGCTCTGCTCGGTGGGATGGTACAGAGTGAGTTGGGATGGGATGGGATGGGATATGATGGGGTGAGTGGACTTTCTCATCCAGGAGTGCTGGATGCTCTTTGTCCTGCTCTTCTGATGGCTGCTACTTTCTACTGCCTGGCAATGTGAGAGGGCAGCTTGTGATGTCCAGTGGTATTTTGCCATATAACTTGTTAAAGCAGTCATTTATTTTGCCTTGTTTCATATTTCAGTAATGAGGCAATACTAGAAAACTTGTGCAATAATCTCTGCCTGAATATTTAGGCAGTGGTTTGAATACCGTTCTACTCTGGGAGATGGATCCGCAAATGACAAATGTTAAAATACATGTTTTTATTTGTGGCCACTTCCCTGAGAAATGTGCAGTTTGCATTTCTTTCTCAAGGAGTACTGAGCCTGAGAAATCAGTTTAATGTCGTTTTTAATAGAAAGGTCAGCGATGGCTGGCTGTATTTCAGAAATTCCTATGAGAAAGGACTCAGCTTGTCCCTTGACAGAGCTGCAGATGAGCAATGATCCCAGCAAAAGAGAGGTCATTTCAGCTGCCCAGGGGATCAAGATGGCTCAGATTGTAACACAGATTTCTGAAAACTGAACTGTGGCTTTCTACAAACCAGTCAGCCAGGTCTGCTGTCTGTGGAGAAAAGGAAAAAGCTTTATTCAGTTTGAGATTCAGCACAGGGTGTCCTCTAATGATCATTATTCTTCAGCTACTCCTGAGCACCAGCCTCTGCAGTGGCCCTTCATCCCCACCTCCGACTCTGCAAACACTGCTTCAGTCCAGATCTGTTTCACCCCTTGGCCACCAGCAAACTGAGTGCTCTCCACTTTGAGTTGGTTACAATTCACTCTGAGTTTGCTCTGATGCTGTTAATAAATTTTCTCTTCCAAGCAAACGCCCTCATCTCAATGCATATTTCAACTTTTAGGGACTTTGTTTCACTGGACTATGGAAATGTCTATGCAGCCATCTTTGGTAGTGAAGCTCATGGTACCAGCCATAAAGACTGCTGTAGCCATCCTTGCTGACACTGACCTTTTTTCTCCAACTGAAATCAGAATCTCACTTGGGAGATGTCTCCTGTTGAGGAGTATTTTTATTCCACTTTTTGATTGCCTCCACTTAACAGAAGTCTTGTTTCATAATTTCCTAGTTTTTCGTTTGGGGAACAGGCATCATATTGCCTCACCCCAGAAGGCAGGTAACAGGTAGGTGGGAATCTCCTCCTGGGAGAAAGTCTTTGATTTACTGTGTTCAAATTAATCCTACCCACCTCCTACCTTCCCTGCTGTTGCAATATCCTGTTTTGGATTCTAGGCAATAAAGGAACAACATTAGTTTCAAATGTTTTATTCCCAGAGAGGTTTAGATGAACACTAGGGCATGCAAGATGATGACCTTTCATGTGGTCCTGACAGCAACTGCTAGTTAAATATGCCAAACTTCTGTGAGGAGAGCAGAAACCCAGTGGGTGTTTAGAGAAAAATCTTTCCAGGGGAAAATTGGTTCTTGGTGGGTAAGCAAGTGTTAATAAACCCATCTTTTTTTGTCGATTACTTTCTTGACTCACTTCTCATTTCCCCACTTCTAAAGAGATTTTCTTTCTCTGATTCGGTGGTCATGGAATGCTGTAGGGCAATGGAAGATAAATCTGTTGTGCATTGAAAAGTAGCTAATATTGTATGCCAGCCAAGGAGATGTTCTGTGGCATGAGTTTGTCCTATTTGATTTGACCCAGGGACACCCCAGTCAATCAAGAAGTGCATTATCATTTCAAGCTCGAGGAGAGATGCACTATTAATCTAAGTGAGCTGCAGTCAGACTTGACAGGCAGGGGACAAATCCCTAATCAATCTTTTAATCACCCACCTGGGGTGATTTGAATGAAGTCAATTAAGGGATCTTTCATCAGCAGAAAAATCTGTACTCAGCTAGTTGAAGAAACACATGTAAGATCTCCTTTGTGAAGATATCTTTAGAATAAAACTTGTGAGTATCTTTCTCTTCTCTTATTCATTTAGTGAGGAGTAAGCTGGATTAGAAAGGAAAGACGTATGTAGGAGAACTGTATAAAATTTTGATATAATATGATCACAGACATGTATTTGGAATGAATGTCCTTATTCTCCAGAAGTGCTGCAAATATTCCAGAAAATGCCAAACTGGAATGAAACATAAATACTGAGTAATTATTTTCATAAACCAGCTCTATAAAACATCATGGTCAAATAATTGGATGAGGTGTTAAAGGACTGCTTTTCCTATTGTAGATAGTGAAGAAACATATTGTAGAGACATTTATAAATCCCTTTTCTTCTGTTGACATTTCTGATACAATTTGTCACCAGTATTTTGTATTCAAAACTCCTGACAAACCTAGTGAAGCAAAACTTGCTTGTAATTTCTGAGCAAAGATATTTTATTTTAACTCACTGGAGTATGCCTGTAAGTTTTGAGCACGAGGTGGTTCTTTTCCACTGAAATTTGAATTGTGTGATTTGCTTACTGAGACTTAAAATGTACAGATCTTGGAACGTATTACCTGTTGTGCAGTTTATTTTATTCTGGAAAAAGTAGAACCAAAGTGTTGTAACATGTAGCGTTTGTCATTCCTGTAAGTCACATAGGTTTGGTGTTCAAAAGCAGCTTAATCTTAAAACCACCTGACAATCTACCTGCAGCATGATTGTGAAAATGTGACTAAAAACTAAAAGTATGTTCTCAGAGCATCTCTAATGGAGCTTCTATTAGTGGGGGAATAAAATTACTGAAGGAATTTTCAGGCTAAACATTAAGTGATCTGTTGTGGTTGCTAGACTTCTTAGCCTTATTTTAAGAACTTTGTTGAGCTATTTTGTTTTTCATCCTTGTTTGAAATGCATCCAAGTTTAAACTTCTGTTGCATGTACATTGGGATAGATCAAACCTTCAATGCTGTGATAATTTTTTTTCCCTTCCCTAATAGAGTCATTTTAGTGCTGTATTAGGGACTTAAGTGCTAAAGGTTGAGCTGACAAATAAATTTTATTTTCCTCTCTACTTAGATCTTAAACTGAACAAAATCACCAGCTCCTGGTAATGTTGTCTCCCATTCTTATCTCTGCAGATGACTAAGATAAATTTCAAAAGAAACAAACAAAGCCTACTTGAGAGGGACCTGAGGGATGTGCAGCATTGCAGCGACATTTTCTGTAATCCTCTTTGGCACACTCTTGGTACTGCCTTGTGTGAGCAGCTGAAACCACTTCCTTTTTGAATAGTAGGTGTCATTGCAAGCTGAAGCCCAGATTCATGGGGACACTTGGGAACCTGACCATACACCTGAAAACCTATTGTGTCACAGTTGATGGGAGTCACACACCTGGTTGTTGTGAGCCGCATTTACATATCTGTGAAAAAAGAAGCAAATCTCTCCTACGCAGTTGGACCTACATGCCTGCCCTTGAGGTGGTTGTTCTGCTTTCAGTGTTAATTTTGAAACAGAGTTGAAGTTTGCTTGTTGCTGCACATGGTCGCTGGGATATTGGCTGCTATTTCAGATTTTATTTTCCAAAGAAAGGCAAGAACCAGTGCATAGGATTTGACTCTGCTTCTGTTGAAACAATAGGAGAAGATAGAGACCGCCATAAAGGACAGTTCACAGAAAAATGACAATCAACAACATTCTACAAAGCCCATGGGAACCATTGGCTGCATGGAGGAAAGGTCAGTTAAGGCTTACAAAGGAAAAGTGACTTTTCAGTTCTTCTGGCTTATCTGTTTCAGCTTTCACTGGTTTCAGACAAATCACTTGATAGTTACACCAATGTGGTAAGAAAATCAGGAGAGTGGGTCATGCATGCAGGATTTATTGACCTGGAGGAGCCACGAAACCAGTGTCTCCTTACTCAGGCCCACTTTCAACACAAGCTCCCTGTGTGTCCTTGAGCTGCTGGGGTGACTGCTCTCCCTGCAGGGCCAGGTACCTCATTCCTGGGGGCAGGATGGTGGATCAAGTTTGGGCTCCTATTCCTGTGTGCTGGCTGTGTGATGTTCCAGGCTGTGCTGTAGCAGCGTGACGTGAAGCAGAGCAGCCCCAAACTATCTTCGATCCTGCGCTCAGGTTAGGTCACAAGCACGGTACCTGAGAGTGTCTTGCAGAATCTGGGACTGCCTATATGCCCTAGTGCGTCCCAGCGTTCCACTGAATGAAGATCCAAGGGTGCACTGTCCCTCTGCAGGGTCTGGAATTCTGCAGGAAGGTGATTGGAACCTGTGGGCCAAAGGGGACCTGAGCTACAACTCACCCTCTTCCCACAGGAGTCACCTGGGACACAACGGCACGGGAGTTCAGATACAGCCTCGGTCCTGTGCTCCCCCAGGAGATAAAAAATTGCCTCTTATCTTTCACAGGCATGGTTCTCAAAGTCAGAACCCCAAGAGGCAAAACTGAACACCTCAACAGTTCACATTCTGCTGTAGGATGTTGCTACCCTCTATTTGTACAACAGCTCAGGTGGCCATTGCCTTCATTCATATTGGGAAGTGAGTCATGAGAGTGAAAAGCTGGCCTCATTAAACCTTTTTTCTCTTCCAGTCCACAGCAAGCTTTTGTATCCTGAGGAGATGACAATTAATGAGCTCTTTAAATAGTTATTTGAGAGGAGCAATTCAGGTCGTGTGTAATAGACAACAACTTTCAGTAGTGTGTGGAAAACAGATTAACTCTTTAGAAAGACATTAAATTTCACTCTTAATTATGTGTCTTTCTTTTATATAACAATTTTTAAATTAAAATTCCTTAAGAATAAATGTTTCATAAGTTTGAATAAAAAGGCTGTACTGAATTTATGCCATTTAAATTCAAATTATTATTATGGTGTGCAAATATCCAAAATCAAGTGGGAGGTAGGCAGACAACGAAGGCACAAAAGACAACACGAAAAAAATATTAAATTTTTTAGGAAAAATGTGTGCAGGGTTCTGCTCCTCAAAGCCCTATCATAGCCCTATGCTAGTCCATCGACTTCACTAGGATCCTCTGATAAGAGTCCATGCTGCTGGGGTTATTCCCACAAGAAGATAGTGTTTCAAATTAGTGTAGCTTTTCTGTTCTTGAACAACAAAAATCTGAGATGAAATGTGCAGCTGACTTAGGATTTTTGGAAAGTAGAACTGCAATAAATCAGTAGGATAGTACTTAGGAAACCAGGAGGTCAAATAAACCAGGAAAATGTGTGTTGGCTGCTCCAGAACACCATTTTAGAAGCATGGAGTGAATGTGTACCACCTACCAGGGAAGGGTTTTTAAAGGACTGAAAGGAAAACCAAATGTTGTCATGATCAAACACCAAGGCAGTGAAAACTGCTGAATTAAATCAAAGGCATCTTTTTAAAAGGTGGAAGCCTTATCTGAACAAGGAAAATTGAAAAGATCATAAACCGTAGCAAGTTGAGTGTCCCATTGCAGTAAAGCAGGCCAGAGAGGGTTTAGAGGGGGAGTTAGTATAAAGGTGTGAAAACTGCTATAAAATCTGCTTCAAAAACATCAAAGGATAAAGTTGCCCAGAAAGTCAACTGGACCAGTAGATGATGAAGGTGTAGAAAAGGCACCCTATGAAGACAGGATCTTGCAGCAGAGCTAAATGATGTGTTTCTATTAGTGCTGGTTAAAAGAGAGGTCAGCGAGGCTCCCACTGGAGTCATTCTTTGCAGGAGATGAGTATGAGAAACTGATTGGAATAAACCAGCAAACTGAATCTAACCTCTTCCCAGGACCAGAACAAATTCATGCAGGAGCTTTAGGTAACTGCAATTGTCCTGTGTGAGATACAGCTTAAAGCACTTGAAGACAAAATAATGGAAGGCTGCAATTGGGACACAGGTCTTCAAAAAATGGATTGAAGAATAATCTGAAAGACTATTGGTTAAGAAGTCTGACATCCATACCAAGAAAGTCGGTAGAATTGAAAAGACAGTGTGAGATGGAAGGAGCAACTTTCTCACTCATAAGGAGGCTCTTTCCATGGATTCTTGTCTTCATTAAGGGCCCAAGGCAAAAACCCAAGAACCTGATACCAAAAATATCCCTAAGGACAGAGACTTAGGGACAGTCAGAGTGAAGTGCTCCTCTCTCTTTCAAAGATGTTGTGCAGCTGGCCTGGGCCAGCTTTGCCACTGTCACCTCATGCTGCTGGTTGGAAATGTCACAGGTGTAGTTTTAGTGTGTGTTGATGAGGGCTCTGGGCCTCAGCTCGCCCTGCTGTGGCCCCCTGATTTGCACCCCATGGCACCCAGGAGAAAGGAGGGCCACAGTCTGTGGGAGGGCACATTGCAAAGGGCACGGACACTGCACAGTGGGGAGGAGCGTGTAGGGCACCGGCTTTTGCAGGAGGACTCTGACTGAGCCTGCTTCATGTTCAGGTGTTCCATGGCTGTATGGTGGAGAAAATAGGTTATTTGTGGCTTATCACCTGGTTTGGGCTTATGACTATGCCACTTAAGACATAAAGCATATGGTAAGAAGATTTGAAAAATGAAATGAGTGACAGCAATGCAGATGTTAAAACAATATTTTTTCAGAGTAGTCTGACCTGAAGTTGTCTGAGCAGATTTGCAGAGATGACTGATTAATGAAATGGCACATGAAATTCAATTTCAATAATTATGAGGTAATGCATACAAGAAAAAATCCATCCCTCTAAGTATAAACATAGTCAGTAAGAGATTAATCCTTATTTCCACTCAGAAAGGAGACATAAGAGTCAATGTGGATAGTTTTCTAAAGGCATCAGTTCAATGGCTGTTCAGGGTCAAAGGCAGATTGAATCAGACAAGCTTTTAGGAAAGGAACTCACAACAAACCAGAGCATATGATTATGCTCCAGTGAAAAACTGTGATGAATTGGCACTGGAGTGCTGTGGATGAGGCCTCAGGACTGATAGCCCTGGTCTGCCAAACCTGTGTGATTCTAAAGCCAAACCAAGAGGATGGTGCCTGGCTGCCTGTGGGGAATGACTTGCAGGTTTGGTTTTAAATTTATGCCTTTGGTCTCTTGTATCAAACCCTGCATACGTGGCTGATTTTTGAAATTGTTAAAATTTGTGGAGTGGGTATGTCTGAGGCTCTATCTTAGGAGAAATACTGTATGCAAAGTCCTGTGACCAGTTTAACTGCAGGTGCTGTTGCAGGAGGGAATACAGAGGCAGACCCCATTCTGAATCTGCAGCTCAGTTACATACTCAAACTGCAGTTCAGCCTTTGACATGCAATCGCTGCTGAGACCAAAGAAAGTGGCTTTTTGGTGAAACTTTCTCTCCTCTGTATGTGGTCTTCTGATCTCATGATAGGATGAAACTTTTCTTGATGTTTCTCTTGCCTTGGGGAGGGAGAGAAGGAGGACAAAACAATCTATCCAATATACACTCACTTCCTCCTCCCATCAGGGTCACAGTCCTGAGCCGTTTGACCTATGCCAAGAGGGATGAGCTGGCCTTCCAAATCTGAGTTAGCAATGACATTCAAGCACTTCTCTCACAGACTTCCTGCAGAAAAATTGTTTGTTCAATTTATTCTGCCCAGTGCATATGTCTTTCCATATTTGTCTTTATATAACTATAACAGGCTTTGCAGGGAATGCTTCTTTGGTTGCTATTGCACAGAAGATAGACAAATTACAGTAAGTCTGTACTGTATTCCAAATATGACACCAAAGTTGGTGTTTTTTTAAATTTAGATATTATTTTATTATATTGTTATTTTATATTATGAGAATATTAGATTTTTTTCTTTATCTAGAGGGCTGTGAGTGTGCTTAATTTTGGCACAGTGGTAACCACAGAATCAGTGGTAACCTCTTGTAAAAGCATGATGAATCAAGAAATATTAGATTGCTGATAGTCCAAATGGATTAACTATGTGAGTGTAATGTAAAGTTCTCACATTAAGGTAAATCTGTATGGTATCTGTTAGTGTGCTGTTTTACCATTAGTGCTCTGTTGTCTGGTGCTGTGATTGGTATGGAAATAGAATACTAAGTTATGTTCTGCTGGACAAACATGTACTTTTAAAGAATGAAAAGCAAAAACTCTGTTACAAGTAAAGATATGGCCTGTTTTTTTTCTACTAATATTGAAACAGGTAGTCGCATTGGTTAGTTTGTCCTTTATCAGTGCTTTAAAATTGTTGCTTATATTACGTTGCAGCAGGTTCGAATTTTGCAAGCAAGGGAGTTTTGTTGAGCCCTTCACCTTCAAAAAGTGCCCTTGAGCTGAGCATTCAGCTAATCTCTCTTGAAACTCAGCTTTGATTACATTTTGAGAGATTAGGAGCTGTTTGTGGTGTCTTTGGGAACGACAACACCAGGCTGTAGCAGGGATGTAAGTGTGCTATTCTTGAGTGTGCTGCTGTCTCTCCTTGCTGAGATATCTGGGTGTTCTGAGCTTTGAAAGTATATAAAAGTGGAAGGGATGCCGACCTTTGCTATCCCACCAAAGTGAGCACATCTGCTTGCAGGACTAAGGACTGCGCAGCCTGTTTTAGCAAGCTTGCACGAACCAGGTTAAGTGATGAGACACTTCCATCCACTAGACCTTTATCAATATCACCTTGCTGCTAAATTATAAGCAATAATGTGTTTATTCTTCATAAAAATGTTAATAAATTCCTCTTGCATTCGTTTAAGCACCAGCCCAATAGCTTTATGTTCTACAGTGACACTTAACATACCAAGGTAATAGTTTCACTGCAGTGTTTCTACACTCTGAGCAATCAGGTTTGCTTCTTACTTGCTCAGCATTTTGCTGCACTGAATGAACAGGATGTCACGGAAAAACTTGGGGACTTCTAGAATGTTTTGAAAGACTTTAGACGAAGGAGCTTAAACTCACCTTTGTATCCTTTGGTATCTGCCTGTTCTCGTGTTTTGCCTTGAAGCACCAACATTCATACTTTATTTACAGATCTCAACAGGCTTTGCCTTGTCAAATATTTTGAATTCCATAATGAGGTGTGTAATGTCTCTTATATAAGCTCTCATTTGTGCTCTCCTGGGATGCCTTGCTTTTCTGCTTAAATGGATTTGCCTGTGTTTACTCTACTCATTTTACTTTTTCTGAGAAATTAAGGAAATAACTTTTGGCTTTTATTCTCCCACCATATCGTTATTCCCCTCCTTGAAAAAAAAACCAACCCAAAATCAAATGAAACTCCAGCAATCACCCTGCTTCAGATCATCAGTTTGGTTTGGAGCTAATGTCAGTTCCAAGAAGCAAGTGGGCTGAGCTGAAGGTGGATGAATGTCTCCAGCAGGAAGTGGGTGCGCTCATTTTTCCTGGATGAGAACTTCATTAATACTGTGATGGACTGGATATACAATCTGAGCTACTTCTATTTATGGATTGGCTCTCCAATTCATGTTTTATGAGTTTCCTCCCAGGCAAAGCTGCTCTGTTTGGTTCATTAGAGTCCTGTCAGGAGAACAATCAGGAGGATATTAATCTGAAACTCAAATACCACATCAGTTAACAGGCAGGGGTTTTGTACTGTGGAGTTCAGAATGTACTTGGCAGAATAAATGCAAATAAACCTTTTATCAATGAGAGAGCCTTAAAGCAGTAGATGGAGACATTTCAGTCCCTTTTCTAAATGTGGTCTTAAAATAGTTTACACCAGATGCCATCTATGAATGACACTTTGTTATTCTCATGTTTTAGATAAAAATATTAGAACAGAACTTCACTTTCATAGCAAATATGTGGATATTTTGATGACATATTTTGGAGACAGAAACAAACAATAATCTGTTCTACTTTTTTTTTTATGATACAGAGAAGCAAACGAAGAGAAAGGTCACTTCTCCAGAAGCTGATGATAGATGCACTTTTTAGAAGCCCCATCCTGAGTGAGGAATATTGGTAGTAATATACTGTGGGAAAATCCTTTTTTATTGGCAGGCAAAAAATCTTAGCTTTTTCATGTAATCATTGATAGAATCCATGTGAAGCCATCTCCTTACAACACAATGGGATAAAACATAAAGTTGTGCTTGGGAAGCTGTGATGGGGACTGAAATCCAGGGATTGTGGACACACATTTGGGGCCATGTCTCCTGGTGCATTGACTCTCGCTGCTGGGAGGAAACAAATGAGCCTTGGCAGCTCTTCTGGCAATATGTGCTGCATTTGGGTGAAGTGTTTCCATTTCTAGGTTCATTTTCTAAATTATTTAGATTAAAATAAGTACTTCAGTGTTTCAGTCCATTAGAAGAAGTCGGCTTTGATGCTTTTACATTAAGGTCTAAACTAACAGTGCCAGAAACCATTTTCAACCGCTTATGCTGGGTAGTGTAGGCATAAAATGCTAGTAAATAGAAATCACAGTGTGTCACATTCATTTGCACATGAACACAGCTATGTTAGCTTCAAGGCAGGAGACAAGCAAGGCATGAATTTATTAGCTAGAACAAACCCGTGTGCATGAGGTTTGAAATCACAGTCTCACTGGCCGTGTGTGTACTGCTTTATCAGACTGCTCCAGGGGACAGACTCAGGAAGGCATCCCACGCTGGAGTTCACATCTACATTTTGAGTCTTTACCATACTTCCCACATGCCCCAGATGTGTCCACACAAAGCAGCACAGAGTGTCCTTGGGATCTCCTACCCTACAGTGCTTTAGGCACTGTCAGCAAGAGAGGTGCTATCTATGTGACCTATCATCTAGCTCTGCCTAACTGGCCCCTCTTGCCTCTGTTCATGATTGCCAGTAGCAAAGAGAAGTAAAGAGCTTTTTTTAATTTGCCTGGACCTCTGGATTCCCAGCTGGTCCCACTGCTTCCCCAGAGCTTGCCTAGAGTTGGAAGCAAGCAAAGCCCTGCTGGTTGAGCCCCCAGGGTGTTCCCTGATGCCGGGACAGGCAGCAGCCTGTGCCTTCCCTCTCGCTCTGCTCATCTCAGGCTCACTCTCTCCCTGGCCCTTAGTTGCAGCAGTGGTCCCTGGCACCCACACTTGGCAGCATAGTTCCCTTGGGAGATGGGGAAGGCAAGACCCTTCCCCTATGCATGCTGCAACTGGATTTTTACAGCTTCCTCATGGAACTGAGTCATGAGCTAGAATGTGCGTTGCCAAGTGACGAACACTTTGGGCAGGACTCAGCCTGGGACACTAAAATTAGTCATCCAATGTATTTGTAGATGAGATTTCTAAGCTCCCACTATTGATAGTGAAAATCCAGTCTGCAAATCTCAGGGGAGGGATATTCAGCAGAGATGGTGGGGTCTGGAGGCTGAGTCTGCCCACAGTGAGGCAGACACTGAGAAATTCCATTCAGTTGCCCTCTTCCCAACAGTGGTAAGTGGTAACTCTGAGATGCCTGAGGCTACCTTAGGCATCAAGATGGGGCTTGCAGATATGACACAGGACCTACAGGAGATATTAGGTCCTCTGAAGCAGCAGCTGGAGGCCAACCAAAAAATGCCAGGGCATCTTAATATCATCAGACACAATGCTTTGCAGCTGAATCAAGGCTGATGTCTGCTGACTGCAATAGGAACTGAGATGCCCAGCTCACAAATAAAGGTTTGCAATTAGGTTCTTAAATTTAGATACCTCAGTCTCTGACTGAATCCCACCTTTGTTTCTGGCAAGAACCAGGAGCCATTTTTGCACTCTGAATAATTTTATATCCATAATACACACACACACACATACGTATGTATACACACAACATAAAACAAAGACAGTTCTCACAGCCAGCTACCAAACCAGCATCCCCTTCACTTCTCTCTTCTCTGGCCTTAGGAATACCCAAAGCAGGGGGCTGCAGCCCTTTCCCTTTCCAGCTTCCCTGGAAAGCTCCTGCCACCTACTTTCTTCACAGATGAGTGAACAACAGCTCCTTTCCACCCTCACCCTTGGTGCTTGGCTGGGGAGTCTGACAGCCCTGGCCTCAGCCCCTCATGCCAGCACAGGACTATGAGAGAACACTTGTGCTGCCTCTGAGGGCCCAGGGTGTTGAAGAGGTGACTCCTTTCTTCACATCAGGGAAGACAGAGGCTCTGGCAGTGGTCAGAACCGGGCACAGAACCTTCCAGTGAGGCTCTGTTTGATAACTCCATTGTTTGATCCTCTGACAGAAGCACCTGTATTTGTTATTGCTTATGTTAATTCTTATTATTGCTGTAGACATTTATATCCATGGGTCCATATCTTATATACAGCATACACTGAACCTACCACATTTTTTTTGGGTAAAACCCCACCTTCTTAGCAACACACTGGCTTCATGTACCCCCTCCACTCCTACTTAACCATTACCTTCTCAGCAAACAAGTGATTGCTTTGTCAGTCCAGGAAGTGTTTGAATGCAAGAGACTTAATTACCACTGTTCAGAAATATTCAGGTGTTACCTCCTGGATCTGAAGAGTGTTATGTTTTAGTCATATGAGCTACTGTCAAAGAGAAACCCACAGAAATGCTTTTATTTGAGCCTTTACTAACAGAAATAATAGAACTTCAGAAAATTAAACAGTCTAGGTAAAATTAAGACTATAAGCAAAAAGGACTGAAGGTGGCACTGTAGGAACAGGCATTTCCCTTTTTAGAAAAGAAAGATGGTAATTGCCTGCTTACTCTTTCTCTTTGAAATAAGAAAAAGAAAAAAAGAGAAAGAAAAAGAAAAAAATAAAAAGGAAAAAGAAAGATACGATTGTAAGCCATGAACCTTATTTTCCCATATATTTTCTCCCATTTTATTATTCATCCTCCTTCCTCAGAGTGGGAGGGCTTTGAGGAGTGCACCAGGACATTTCTTGTCCTTTTCAGCAGAACAGACACACACCTGCCCACAGTGGGCAGACTGTCCATACCATGGGCAGGGCAGTCAGCTGGGTATGGGAAAGTCCAGCCAGTTTGATCCCAGGCTGAGAAGCCATCAGCTACAGCATTTTTCTCTCCCAGATAGGTCAGGCCTATGGCAGGATATCTACTTTCCACAGATCTATCCCTGATTCTCACTAGAAGGGCACAGAGAGAGATGCATCTAAACCAAGCACTTTACACAAAATGCTGAGGGTTATTACTCAGCCCTGCAACTCTTAAGTCCAGTCACACCTTCAGACTATCTTTGCCTAAACTACTCCTCCATCCTTTCCTTTGCCCCTTTGTTCTCACTCTGCTGTAGGTGGTGGCCCTGCTGGCCTCCAGGCAGGAAGACTTTCCAAGAGCAGCTCCTCCATCCTATGAGAAGCCATGGTTATGTTGCAGAGAGGTTTTTGGATTCAGAAGCTATGGCCTAGAGCTCCAGAGGTGTCCAGCACCTGCTTTGGGGACACAGAGCAAGTACAATATCCTGAGTGTCTGCACAGCCTGTATACCACTTAACTGCAGAGGAAAGGCTTAATTTTTGCAAATATTATGGGCCAGACACACAGATTTCAGAAGGAAACTTGCGGGTTACAGCGAACCTCTGCATCAACCATAGTGCTGTTTCACTGTACTCAAAAGCTTTTTAAGACAGGGATCTGCCTTCGCACTCAGCTACAAGAACCAGACTCATATTGGGAAGCAGCAATGTGACCTGGTCTGGGAACCAGCTCCAGCAATGAGAGCATAGGGGTAGGTTTCAGACTTTGGATTTGGTGCAGTTAGTGTCTATTTCTACTTTGTTTTGGACCTTGTCTGAAAGTTCAACCTTTTCTGGTCACAACTTTGCTTCTATAGTTCAGCAAATTAGCATGGGATTTATTGTCTTGTTTTGTTTTCTTGAGAAGGACAAATCATTTGTCATGGTAGGCATAAGTAGGCATGGAGGCTTTGAAAATCGGGAAAGGGACCTTGAAGTGGGCTCTGCATCAGGAGCAGGGTGCAGGCAGTGCCCCGATGTGTGGTGCACCAAAATGAGACAGATCTTCAACCAACAGCAGCTCCAGCACCGGTGAGCTGGGGAACAATAAAGAGTACAGCAAACCTGAGTGTGTGCACACATGCACATAGCACAATGGAAGTTCAAGAAAATAAGAGTGTACAAAACAAGACCAGCATATGCTATTTGTTATCAAGACATGAAGAGATGAGAGTTTTTAGGTGTGTATGCTGCAAGCCAAAAAATACAGTCATTATGTGGAGGATATATGGTTTTCCTGCATGCTGCTTTGGTGTGCAGCCCAGGACACCCCATGCCTGCCTCTCTGGATCTGGGGACAGCCAGTGACATCTTCAGCAAGGACTGCTGGAGAGGCTTCACAAACATGAGAGCTATGAAAGGCATTTAAGAGCTAGTAAAAAGAAGTATGTAGGAGAACTTGTTATTTCTTGTAGCAAGTTGCTACATCTTGTAGCTCCTTACCTGTTGCAACAGGTTTGCACAAGGTCTGCACTTGCCTCCTATGACGTTACCACAAGGTTTGTACCATGGAAGTTAAGCTCTGTTGTGTTTTGCCAGTGCAAAATTTCACTCTTAAGGACAAATGCCAAGGAAAGACTTTGGCAGGCTAAATAAAGCAATGCGGATAGCCCAGCATCCCTAAAGGAAGAGCCATTCCTACCTTGTTGCCTCTCACCTGTGCTGTGGAGCAGGGTGTTGTGTTCAGAGCCATCCGGGGTATCTTTGGGCAGGGTCCTTGTTCCAGGACCCAGCGTGTGTGAACGTGCTGTGCCTCTGAGCCCGGGGGTGAAGTTGGTGTGCACTGTGAGGACAGCTCAGGGAGAAAGTCGGGTGTTGTCTCCCGAGGGCAACCTGCAAAGCACTTGTGAAGATTTTGAAGGTATATCTGATTTAACAGACTGATGCCTCCAACTGAGGGGTCTGTTCTAAGGGAGGGGTGTTATTCTGTATGTTTCCTTCATGTTGGCATTGCTGCTCTCTGAATGTCTTTCTCTGTAGGAGGGAAAAGACGAGATCCTTCCATTATTTTAGTAGGACAGAGGGAGGTTTCTTCCTTCCACGGCCGGAGGTGTGTTGGTGTGTGCTCCGGGGAGCTTCCTTTGCCCAAAGAAACCTCCAGTTGAGGTTCTGCAGCCTGATGCAGGTTTTGAGGCCGTCAGCTTCATCTCTGCTTCTGACACAACAGTGCCCTAAGTCTGAATGTGCCTGGTCAAACAGAAAAGACAAACAAAACAAGCACATGCTGTATTTTTCTAGAGATGCCGAGGAAGACTGTGTAGGTGGGAATCTGGTATCAGCCTGGATATTGTCCCCTTGGAGACTTCTCTCCTGCAGTAGTTCTCAGTTACAGCCCTGATGTTCATGTGTGGGTACCAAAATCTTCCTCAGTGCGCCACCACGTGAAGGCATGCTTACTGTCCAAGAGCATTTTAGCTGCCTGCATTACAGCTTCTGTGAGAGTGCATTATTTGCATGGGAAATGTGAGGAGGGTTGTGAGGAGATACTTGTTGTGGCTCATACCCTGTCTTGCCTTGTGAAAGAAATGGGAGATCTGCATGCAACACTAACTGTATTTGAGTCATGAGAAAATAGAAATTCTTCCTATGTCCCTCTCTCACTCTCTCTGACACCCTCCTATTTAACAAGTCCCATTATCTTCAATAGGAGGCAATTCATATGTCAGTGGTAGGATAATGGCTGGCTGTAAGGTAGCAGATAACATAATCTGCCTCTTGAAGTTCTACAGAAACTGTCCTTTCTATTTATTTTACTTGACCTGGAAAGAGCAAAGTGCTGTTAAGCCAGCAGGTTTGATTGATTGCAGATATATATCTATACCCAGGAGTCTCGCCTATCAGTAAGTTACTTTTAAGTAAGGATGGGTTTGATTTGCAAGCTTTGTCCTTAATCTAAACCAATGTGTAATGGAAAGCTAAACCTCAAGTCATAAGCTGCTGTTATAAATAAAGGCAATCACTATGAAACAAACCAGGTTACTCTTTCAGATGATTTGTTAAAATAAATTAAAATATAGTAATGTGATAACGCTGTTCTTTAGATGCATTTGAACATCTTCTATCACTCTCTGTCACTTGGTAACTTCACTCAAGAGCAATTGATTTTAAGAAGGAGAAAAATACAAATTATTCTTTTGGAGGTTGCTCTCCCACACATTCACAAGCAGCATCTGTCTTTAAGAGCAATAACGCGTCTGAGGCTATGACAGCTCTGCTCTCTCAAGTGAGTATTTATCGCTAACCCGGGGAACTTGATGATTTATAGAAAATTTTGAAGCATGACAATTATGAGACAGCTTGTAGTAGTCTTTAAGTCGTGTGTGTTCATCCTGGCCATTGATTGAGCAGTGGTGTACCTTTTGCTTTCATTTTGAGCCACCTAGTGGTAATATAAATGAGGTAAGATTTCTGTGCTGGAGAGCTGTGAACCTTTCTCAGCAACTATTTCTAATTTAATTGGACTAAGCTCAGTAAAGTGAATTGAAACCTCAGTATTCTTTCCCTTTTGCTAAAAAATGTTTTTGGTTAGAAATACAGTAAAACTTTCAATGCTGTCTAATAACAAGGAGTTAATTCATTCCCTCAGATTTTTCCTGTCAATGGGCTGCTCCAGGACTCTGCCGAAGTTGTTTCAGAACACTTTTAGCTCTGGGAGCCTTTCTGGGGACTTTTCAACTCACCAGGTGTTCAAGTGGTGCTTGGCAGATGTGGCAGAAGGGCGCACTTAGTGCTTCCCTCACAGCAGCCCGTTGCCTCTTTTGCACTGGAGACACAAGCCTGGGCAGAGTCAGGCAACCTTGGGCCATACCACTTTCTAGCCCTTAGCCAGAGCTGGTTTGAGAGGATTCCCCAAAATATTCCTTGACTGGAGTCAGAATTATGAATGGAAATCCCTGAGCTTTGCCTTGTGTCTTCAGCACTTGCTGTTAGCTTTCGTCCTCCAGAGCACTTTTATCCAGTGTATCCTAATATTAAAATCTGAAATTAAAAATAGTGATTTCCAAAATTGAGCAATTTGTCCAAATACTAGCCACATAGCTGAATTAGAATTAGCAGGTTGCATTATATATTCATATACCCATGACAGAGTTGCATTTTCTAGGCCTGTTGTCTGAATGATAATCAATCACATGTCCTTTAGCACTCAAAGAACCAAAGTTAATTACAGACCTGCTCAGTGGTCTATGAGATACACTCAGCACCTCAGATATACTGCAGCTAATTTTAGGGTTTCCTAAATGGGAACTGTAGATCAAAGTATCTTTCATTTTGTCTGTGTGCTCATATAATGGTCTCGAGAGCACCCAGATCACTAAATCCTTATTGCTAATCTTGCAGGTTAGAAACCACAGTCACCTTTCTTTTCTGTGCTGAATTCTTGAAGCCTTTCTAGTCTTTGTCTGTTCCCTGATGCCATGTTGCATACATTTTCTTTATTTTCATGTATCTCTCAGTTCCCTAAATATAACTTCCAGATGCTCAGACTATGTAACTTTCCAGAAAACCCCCTAAATATTACATCCTATATTCTCAGTTGTATTACTGAAATATACTTTCAGAGCAATCTTAAAAGATAAATAAAATAGCTCATCCTCTGTTTTTAATATACAGTCTAAAAAAGCAGAGTTCTTCTTTAGAGAGAAGAAAAAATTTAAATATTATGTCTTTAGTGCTTCCTAAAGGTTAACAGGTTCAAATAATCCCCCAAGCATTAGCAAAGAGAATATGCTTTGCCTTCCCCATAGGAAAGTTAGATTTCCTCACCCATTTAGCATTTGTAATTTCTGCGTGATACCTCAAGATTCTGGTATGTTGTGTTTCTATTTGATTTCCCCCTAAACTGGGTACCAGAAGCACCAGGCCTATTAAGCTGAAAGGTGGTTACAGGCAGAGTATGGAGACAGGTGCTCATTAATTCTTGTTCATTTTGAAAAACATGTAGAAAGGATTGTAAGAATTCCTTGTAAAGTAGGAGAGGAAGGAAATGTCAGCTGGGGCAGGGAAACCACAGGAACAGCCCAGATGGGAAGAGAAATTCAGCCAGATGTTTGTTATCATGTTGAATGCAGTGAAGCCAGACACCAGGTCGAGGATGAGCCTGGACAAGGAGAGGAATTTTCTCTCTCCTGCTGAAGGGCTGCGTCTAGAAAAAGATGCGTCATTTCCAGATTACCGCCTGTGTGGTCTAAAAAGAAGCTCGGCGCTTACTGTGCTGCCTGTTTTCGGGGTCAGAGCGACACAGCTGGGCTCCAGCTGCCGGCTGCGCCAGCAGGGAGCGGTGGAGGCAGTGCTGGAGAGCACCGCTGGCAGTGCCAGCCACGGCCGCGGTGTGCTTCCCTCGGCCGCTGCTCCGAGCACCGGGGAGAAGCTGGGCAGCGCTGGGCCCGGGGGCTGTGGGGCCACAGCCCACTGCTCTGGGTGGAGTGTTAACCCCGACCTCCGCCGCTCCTGGGAGCTTTCTGGCTTTGCAGGGAGGACGAGGGAGCGGGGGAGAGCTGGGCATGAGAATTGACACCCTGACTGCTCCCCTGAAGGAGTTGTGGAGACCGCTCCCTGTCCCAGTCCATGTGGAAATACTGACTGTGAAATAGCAAACCCCAGAGAGGTATTTAGGAATGTCGTTCAGACCAAAATCACAAGAATACACAGACTGTCTAAATGAGTGAGGACAAGTTTCATTGATTTTCATTGCTTGTAAGACAAGGCAGTAGTTCTTTAAAACAGGGCTTTATCCCCTGCCAGGGTTGATTTGCTCACAGGAGATGGGAATTCCTCATTTAGCCTCAGAGGCAAGCGGTGGGATGGAAACACACTGCTTCCCTGGAAAGGAGGTCCTGGAGTTTGCAGCCATCACAGGTCTCGAGGCAGAGCAATGTTGGTGGTGTCCTCATGTGGCACAACTGTGGGGTAAACTCTGCCTTTTTCTGACCAGAGAAGGTGGGGGTGTCTGCGTAGAGATGTGTGCATGAACTTGGGCAGGCAGTTACCAATGCAGAAGGAAAATATATTGGGAGGAAAGATAATCTGTCCCCTGGCCTCTTTGCACAGCATAGATGTCCATGCAGGGGACCCTATGCAAGAACATTTGTTGGGGACCTCCTGATTTCTTTCAAGACATTTCCCCAGGGAAGGACTGGCAGTGGTTTTAGGTAAGCCCTGCCCAATGGATATGTATGGAAATGACTGGAGCTTTACACCCCTTCTCCAGTCACCTACTCCCTGCTGTCCAGGTGTCCCTAGCTGCTCTGCACTGGAGGCAGCAGCGTGGTGTGGTGCACAGGCTGGCACAGATGCTGCGAGAGCCCTGGCATGACGAGGTGGGGAGATCCATGTAGGACCCACACTGTCGCTGCCAGCATCTCCTGGAAAACTTTCCAGGCTGTCTTCCCTGCTTCTCCATGGACACAGGGAGAGCTGTATCCACAGTTCTGGTGGCACCTCACTGCAGGGCATGTTTTTGGCTCCTATTAAGCAGCTGAGAGGCATAAAAAATAAGGTTGGAAAGAAGCAATAGCTGGAATATCAGAACAGAAAGTGCTAGACAGGGTCCGCCTGCTCAAGAAAACAGTGTGCTAACAGAAACAGTGTAGCAAAGGACAGACTGTTTGAGATAAAGCCATTGAATTGACATATCTGCTGGTCCACAGAGATCTGCGTGTGCTTTAGCTGTGTTATTCCGCCACAAAGCCTGTCTTGTGGCAGAGTTGTTGCTGCTGTGCCAGTCTGATTCAGGGAACAGTTTCTGGACTTGTGCTGGTAACTGCAGGGCCCTACCCCAGCTTTGTCATCCTTGCCATTTCAGTGGTCCTTCAGACCCACATGCATGTGCAGGGCACAGAAAGGTAATTTCCACCTTGGGGGCCCATGAAATTTGTCATGCAGCATGCGGGTATGCTCAAAACTTTTAGATGCAACGTAACTGCTGGACTGTAGCCACCAAGTAACTTCCATTTGGTCATGGAGAGAGCTGCAAAAACCCTTCAAATGTGTATAGACAAGGAAAAAAATTGAAGTTATTCCTGCCAAGGACTTCTACAGACTCACAGGTATGTATGTATGTATTTATCAATCCAAAAATAACTTTGGATGACGGTACACTGCTCAGAACTGATGTTCAATCAGTTATACACAATGTCGCCTGCAGAGCATTTATTTTCCTGAGAATATTAATGCCTAATACAAGCCACCATTCTTATTTTCAGGTGTATAATTTTGCTCTGGCCGTTTTCAGAATGTGTGTTGCCTGGTACCACCCGCTTTATAAATTGATCCACCTCTCTCACTCTGCATTACTGACATGTCCCCATTCTTTACTACTCACCGATTTCTCTCAGCTGCAGGATAAACTTTGCATTTTCTTCCCAGTCACTGATGATAGTGTATAGCAGTTTCTTGACAAGAGGGAAGGAGCTGTCATGCCAATCTGTCAGGTCTCTGTTTATTAACTGCAGCAGCCAAAACCCCACATCACTGCAGAGAGGCTGCCTGGCCTTCCCAGCGCTGTTACAGCAGCAATACCCACTGTAACCCTTTTCTTCTCACCCACTTTAATTTCCCTGCAAAACACTGATAATGATGTCTTCAATTCCCAGTCACATTCTCAGCAAAGTGATTAAGCTTAAAAAAAAAGGAATTACAATTGTTTAAAGAGGGATTGATTTAATAAAAAAGAGTCTACACTTTTCTGAACTGCATCTGAAGGACAAAGAGAAAGAAACAAAATAATGTGCAGCTAGTTAAGAAAGAGCTTTCAGACTTTATTTTGTTGGGAAATGTTTTAATGTTGCTAGTCATGGTTAGACAATAGGGGCATGACCTGAACATCCTAGAAAAATACCAGCTGCTCTGAAAGAAAAAAATTACAAACATATGGTGAAACCGGTATCACTGAAGCATTTAACTTGACAAATTTCACATAAGTTAATTCCGGTGGTAATGTAGCTTCTTCCAGGAACATTTATTTATTTGCACACTGTTTTTCTAAATGAGTTGCATCCAGGCTTTTTCACTAAGGTTCACTGTCTCTGGGGAATGTCATTCAATTTAATGCTGCTCAGAGTGGTCTCCAAATGTACTGCTCCAACTGTTTTTTGAACAGCACAGTTGTGTCTCTCTTCAACCCAGCCCTCTCTCTGCTATTCACTTTCCAGACTACACCACGATCTTATTTTCAGAAAGAACTTCCTCCACCCTTAAGAATTTTTATTTGTTTGTTTTACTGTTTTCTTCTCTGGGATATACTTATTTCCCTTAAATCAGCCTTCTACTTCATTTTCCAGGCAGATATCTCGAGTTGGCTTTGACATTGTCTTTCTCTCAGCTCTGCCTGATGGGCTGTAAGTTGCTCTACCCAGACCTGCACCAGCTCTTTTGAAATCTTTAACCATGTCCAAATCACCACATGGCTTGACTATTGCAATTTTCGTTTCTGGTTCTCCTAAATCTTTGCTGTCTTAGCGCTGATATTTCTGGGATGCTGCAGCCAGGCTCTTCTTGGTCTTTGAACAATGCTACTTCAGTCCATGACTGTTGGTGTATTGATTTGCCTAATATATAAAATTAGGTACATTTTTGGGGCTTTCGTATTTTGTGCTGTAGATTCGTGGGTGTCTGTTGATAGAACCTGTACAAAATTAGTCACCAAATACTTACTATTTTGGGAACTAAGTTCTGGATTTGTGTGGCACAGTTAGAGGTGATACTGTTCCCTCCAGGTCTGGAGGACTTTATTTTGCTCCGTTTCTTGTGATCTGTCTGAGCTGAAGTTACTTGTATCCAACCTGCTCCATCAGCATAGGCAATTACCTTCTTCTGGAAACAAAGCCTGCCTCACAAACCAATTTGCTACTGTCCCTGCTTGTAAATTTCACATGGTCACCTGCATGAGAAACTGCTTTTTAAGTCTGGTAGTTCTCTGCATATCTGCCCAGCATAAGGGTACATTTGCCCTCCTCTGTACAGGGACATGTTGACTACCTTTTGATTTTCTGAGGTCAGTAATTGAGATACTGACTCCATCTATAACTCTGATTTTTTTTGGCTTATCTCCTTTCAGAATTTCACTTTCAATATGAAAGGATATTTTATATTCCTTTACTGCCAAACACATTATTAAGTTACATAAAAATGAGACAGAAATTGGAGGACTATGGGTAAGAAAGATAGCATAGATCCATAATTGTGCGTATATATAAAAAAATATGCCAGTGTAAGAGAAAGAGCAGAAGTATTAGAGAAGAAGTTTCTTCATTGCAGTTTTTTATATTGGATAGTCCAAAACTGGGGCGAGGGGAGAAAACACAAGAAATGTATGAGATGAATGGGAGACTGGGCGGGTGAGGCAAAGATGTGAGAAACAGTGGTCCAGAGAAGGCTGGATGGTGACTTTAAATCTCTTTTGGCCTGCACAACCCCTGTGCAGGTCTACATGTGATTGTGAAGAGAGGTGACAGCCAGCCCCTGAGCTGGGGTGTGATGCTGGCACTGGGCTGTTATGGGCCTCTGGGGTTTCCAAATGAAAACAAGAAGTTTAGCCAGCATCTACCATAAGCCTCCCTTAATCTCAAACTATTTCTTTCAGCATATGGAGTGCATTAAAAGAGTATAAAACCATTCTCAGTGGAGGTTTACTGTGTATTATACAAAAATTGAATTGTTGTAATAGCAACTGCAGTTGAATACCACCTCTAAGGATGTGGCATAAATCTGTGTTTTAGTGCCCCATGTAATAAACACTTAGTGGGTAACGTTGCACAGTCTGCACAAACAATGTTATGGAACAGAGCCTCTCTGCTAAAACAAACACATTGCCACCAATCTACATTAGAAAATAGAAAGGCCACACCAATTTAGCAAAAATATGTATTAAACAGAGCAGACCATTATTAGATGTATAAATTTAAGTTGTCGTGAGATGTTGTCTTTGCTAAAGCAGCATCATAAAATGATCCTAATAGCCTATACAGCCATTTAGCTTGATTTAAAAATACACATTCCTTTGACATATGTGGGAGTGGTAAACTGGTACTGTAATTACCTTAATCTGGTAATTGCCGTAAATAATTCTCCTTTTCAAGGATTTGAAGATGCTCTTAGTAATTCTTCTACTTTGTTCTTACTATAGCATTTTCCTAGTTGTTCAAGGTGATTATTTAGAATTTAAATGTGCCCAGTGAATCTGCTATGTAAATGAATTTATTGTATATAAATTACTAACTGTGTCTAGAAAGAGGAGAAGTAGGAAAATAAAGACCCAGCATATGATTGTGGTCATATCTTATGTAGCATCTAAGTATATATATTTTTTTGTTTTTCCAAATTTTATGTCATTTTCCCACATAAAAAGAAGTACAAGACATCCTGATTCTTCTTATCCTCAGTCATTTTAACTTGTGATTTCTGCTAGAAAAATATGAATAAAATCAGCTTATTTGAATTGACAAAAGATATATAAAGAAAAATATTTTTTCTTAAAATCTGATGAATGAAAAGACAAAATATCACTGAACGATAGAAAAAATGTTGGCACACCTAACAATTTTTTTAAATTGAGCAACAACTAAAAATTTCATTAATGGAATAATGAGGTAAAATAAATAAAAAATGCCACAGGAAAGATCTGCTTTAATATAATGAAGAATCTTGCCGTTCCATATCTGCAATATTAGAAATACTACACATTGTGTATATATGCGGCAGTTCTGCAGGCTATGAAAACAGTGACTCCTCTGTCATTTATAATCCATAAACTGTAAAAATCAAGTCTTTCTCATTTCACAGGTGAGAAGTAATATTCAGTAGTTCAGTATTTCAATAGTCTAAGTTGTGACCCATTGAAAAAAATGGAGGAGTATTATGAGGGATGAATTCATGAGGAGGTGCCCGAATGAATGAATGAATTCAGAGCTCCCACGAGCAAAGGAATCTTCCAGGTTTAGACCTGAGTCATAGGTAGGAGGTTCCACTCTACAAAGATAAAAGTGAACATCACAATTCTTTGCAATTATGACAGTGATTTGAGCCAATATTAGAAATAATAGAAGGCATTATAAGAAATAATCCTTACTACTGCAAGGGTGACACCATTCTGGAGCTGTACGATACACCTCTACAAACTACGTTCTTGCATTCCAACACCTGCAAGAAGTTTCTGAGGCTGCTCAATCTGAGCCAGCTTCTAGGAGCTTAATTAGAGCTAGGCAAATCTGAGAAAAATTAGCCGTTGGAATTTTTTCTCTTCTAAAACATAACATATGTTAAAAACACATGATAATAAAATCCCTAAGCATGAGGAATGATGAATCAGAAGTTGACAGCAGTGTCGTATAAAAGCTATGTCTGAACTTGTCAGCTGTGCCCAGGATGGTACCCAGACCCAGAGGGCAGCTGACCCACCTCTGCTAAATTCCCTCAGGCCTTGGGGTAAGGTGTCACATCTGATGGGAAGGAACCCAGGCTGTGCTAACTCCCAAAATGCGTCCAGGAATGGTTTGAGAGAGCCGGAGGTGGCACAGGCCAACCCCTCTGACAGCTCCAGTACCTGGGGATGTTCCTTTGAACTGTTTAACTTGCTAGTATTGGCACAATGAGAGAGACAGTCCTAAAATAATAGCTGAGTGTATGTGCATATGAAAACTGTACCATAGTCAAAGTCTCACATTTGTATTTTCTTTCTAAGTATGTATGTTTAAATCCTGGAGTCATTCCCTTGAGCCACAGTCCCCAAGAACCCAGTCCTGCAGATGGGCAGAGTGAGTCTCTGGAGAGCAATTAAGAGAGCAAGTACTTGTGGTGAACAAAAAGCAAGTGTCAGCAGGATTAATATCCAGATTAATACCTCTGCTCCTGCCCTTGGCCTGGCACTGCTCCTGTGTGCCTGCCTCGGCTCACCTTGCTGTGCTTCCCCACAGGCCCAGGGCCTCTCTGGGCAGGGAGTTGCATCTCCCGCCACCCAAACTCTATTTCTCTGCTTGTCTCCTGCTCTCCTGAGCTCCCAGTTACTCCTCTTTCACCAGCTGGTCACATCCTCTTTTTGCTGTGGTCTGCTTTTCCCTCTGGCTCAGGCCCATTCCGTTTGGGCAGCCAATATCTTTTTCTCCTCCAGCATTAAGCCTCAGCTTTCCCAGGAAACTGGTTTCTCTCTTTCTCCTTCCTCTGGCCTTTGAGTAATCTCCGCTTCAGCACCAAGCCCAGAACACCCATGAAAGACAAATCTGCCTTGGCTGGGTGTCCTGGAGGCTGTGAGTCATGCTGAGGGGACAGTGCCCTCCCAGTCACTGGAGCAGTTTGAGCAAGATCAGAGAAAAGTGAATTCTTGGAAACTGTGCTGTGAGAATAGAAGTCTCCACCCAACAAGAACAAACTGCATTCTTCTTCCCAGAAATTAAAAAAAACCCAGCAATAACTGGTAAGATTTATCACGGGGCAGAAAAAACGCAGCTCAGAAGCAGGAACCAGCCATTGTGCCAAAACATGGCAGCACCAGATTTGTCTTTTCTGCCATCAGAAATTTTAAGCCTGGTAAAACAACAGATTTCTCCAAGTCTTACATCCTGAAATGATAGAAACATTTAGGCAGCAACACTCAAACCAGACAGTCCCAGTAACAAATACTGCCTGAAGAAAAAACCCAGCATAGAAATATCTTAACTGTATAAACATGCACTAGAAGAAATAAAAAAATAGGATATATTGTTCTGCCAACCCCTTTTCATACAAAACCATGCTCATAATGTAGGTAATATAGATTACCAGAGCCAGCCCAGTTTGATACCACGTGTCTCAACACTACCTTTGAAATATTTATGCAAATGATGGGTACTCACATGATAAAGTTATCTCAGCTTTTTTTTAGCTGATTCTCTCATATTAATACTGTCACACAGCCTAAATTGAAATGATTGACTAGCAAAATGTGCTAATAATGTTGATTATCTTCATTTATTTGCATATAATTCTTTGCTAATTTCTCTGCAGTAATTAGGACTGTGGCACATTGCTGACATGACTTTTTAAAACAAGAATGTGTTAAGTAATATTTAAACCTGTTTTGTGATTTCCAACTGATGTTTTCAATAAAGACAAATCACCTTCAGGAAAGATATTTCTGAAATGAATATGTATTTCCAGATTTTAAGCAATCATTAGTGGGAGATTTTGCTATCAATGTAGATGTTCAAAATCCAGAAGACATTTCTCTTGAGGCTACAGCTCAGTCAAGATAGATCACTGTTGCCAGTCAGGTAGGAGTTGTTGCCTGGGAAATATGGAAATGACCCAATGTTCTGCACTCAAAGCCCCAAACTGGTTGGAAGAAAATACTGGCAGAAAGGAATGCACTCCTGTAGTATCCCAAAAATTATATCTCAGTTTGCCATTCCACCTGTGGCATTTAAGTAAATCTACTGAAGTTGATAAATTACTTACTAATTCTGCATATTGCATTTTGGTCAGCAATTCTTCCTACCAAATCTTTAATCCTTTTTTGGGGGCTACCTACGAACATGCTATTTATAAAAGTATTTAAATACTTTTTTTCTTTCTGTTACCACTTTAAATTGCATCTATACTGTGCATTACTGGGTACTAGGCACTGAAATATTTTATGGAGATAGCCTGGATGTTAGAGTCTATTCTTATCTCTTATTAACATCAGGTTAGCATACAATTCACAGCCTGGTTTTGGGCCTGTGTCCCTGAAAGACAAAAGAATAGAAGTCAAGGACAAAAATCTATGTCCTGAAAATCATGACTGGACAAATGTAAACTTTCCCTGAGTGCTTTGCCAGCCACGTGACAATTTTAAATAGAAGAAAGTGAACAGGTGAAGAAAGCCATCAAAGTCAGCATTAATGCTGCTGCCTAAACAGTTTAGCTCTTTGCTCCATTTCTTCCACTGCTATTGCTGACTGTGACTACAGATAAGTTGAACAAGGATGGAGGTCACCAAAACAAGAAATGCCTTAATAATTAAGGGCTAAATACATTTCACAAATGCACCTTCTTCTGTATCTGCTGCCAAACAGCTGTGGATCTGTGATATCTTTTAAAAATAAATTAAGAAGCCTGAAAGGCTCTGTTCATAATCTAAATGTGGAACTGGAGATGCAGAATGAGGATGAAACTACTAATTACTCTCTCCAGGCTCATACTTGCAATATAATCAAATCTGTCTGCCGGGGCGATCAGCACTTAATCAATTGAAGTGTGATATAACCTTGCACTTCATGCTAACATGAAGCTGGAACTAAAAAAAGCCCTGTCATTGTTACAAGCATATTTTCAAGGCAGAGAATTAGCAGGCTTTGCTCTCCAAAATAAGCCTTTCAACATTTAATTACCTATAGCGGGCTGCACACGTTTGTTAAAGTCTGTGCAAAGGTAAAAGCTGAGCCTGCTGATGCCAGCAAGCCCTTCCTCTTCTGCCCTGAGAATGGCTTGCTATAGAAATACCTTGTTCCAGCACACTTCTCTGTTAGTAAAATGCTAAGTGCTCTCCTTGTTTTAATGCAAGATGACTTATTAAGTAAAGAGGCAAACCATTCAGTATTTTCCACGTTGTCGTATCTTAGAGCCTGAAGAAAACACTAATCATGGAAAAGTTGTAGGGTTTTTTTTTTTTTAATGTTTGGATTTTTTTTGTTTTATTTTTCTTTTTGTTTTTGTTTTTCTTTGTTTCGTTATTTTTTCCCCTTTTTTAACTGAGACTATTCTTATAGCTGAAAACCTCTGTATAATATCAGCAGTCACTTAAATGCTGTGTTTGGACAGTTACCAAAATTTTGTGGATATGTATTTAAATCTCAGGGGAGCTTCTCTGCCTGTCACATCAGTAGCTGGCAGCTCAAGAGGCAGGTTTTCCACAAAGATTCACTCGTCCTTTAATTGCAGGGAAGTGGAATAACATCTGTCTGGTTTTTTTATGACTTCTACTTCCGAATTAAACAGGGAAATACAAGGACATGACAAAGAGAAAGATCTCAGCTTTCTGAACCTGTCACACTTTGGTTAGGCAATAGAGTGAAGATTCAGCTCTTGTTTATTCTGATACGCTTTTGCTGCCCTCACAACTGGTTTTCCTACTCAATGTCCATTTCTGGGCATGGAGAGCAACACTGTGGAAAGGGACCTGGGGGTCCTGGTCCATGGCAGGTTGAACATGAGCCAGCAGTGCCCTGGCAGCCAGGAGGGCCAACCCTGTCCTGGGGGGCATCAGGCACAGCATGGCCAGCCGGGCAAGGGAGGGGATTGTCTCACTCTGCTCTGCACTGGGGCAGCCTCACCTCGAGTGCTGGGGGCAGTTTTGGGTGACACAATATAAGAAATACATTAAACCATTAAAGACCGTCCAAAGGACAGCCATGAGCATAGTGAGGGATCTGGAGGGGAAGCTGTATGGGGAGAGGCTGAGGTCCCTTGGTCTCTTCAGCCTGGAGAAGAGGAGACTGAGGGGAGACCTCGTGGTTTTCAATATCCTACAAGGAGAAGATGAGAGGCAGGCACTGATCTCTTCACTCTCATGACCAGTGACAGAACTCAAGGGAATGGCCTGACTCTGAGTCAGGGGAGGTTTAGGTTGGATATCAGGAAAAAGTTTTTCACCCAGACAATGGTTGATCACTGGAAAGGCTCCCCAGGGAAGTGGTCACAGCATCAAGCCTGACAGAGTTCAAAAAAGGTTTGGACACTCTTGGGCACATGGTGTGATTCTTGGGATTGTCCTGCACAAGGCCAGGATTTGGACTTGATGATCCTGATGGATCCCTTCCAACTCAGCATATGAGTCTATGATTCTACGATTCTGTGATTCTATGATTCTATGTTCCTTTCTAATCAGCATTTGAGATAGTTGAAATACTGACAAAAACCATTTTGTTCTTGTCTGTTGTTTCATTTTTAAAAACTGTTTAACTCCAAAAATTGATTGGAAATGCTAAAAAAAAGAAAAATATTTTTCATAACAATGCTCTGTTTTGAAATTTCTAAAACAAAGCTTAAGGATCATGCTCTCCCTGAAGGGGGTGATAACACTGCTGTTTTGCTCAAAGACTGAGAGAGAGATCAGTCTGGGGCTCCAGGAATTTTCCAGTGTATGAAGGGCCTCCTGGCCTGATGCTCACCCGTCCCCATTGCTCAAGATAGCTGTGGTGTCAACAACTTGTTTCCCTCTCTTGGGTGCCTGACTTTTCTCTGTATTGTCTCTGGACACCATCCATCCACCCTGGACATGACTCTTGTCTCAACAAACTCTGGGGAATAACTTACTTGCATGTTATTTGCATTTTATCACTCTTAATGTTTGTTTAATACTCATTTGTGTTGATTGTGTAACATTACATCTTTGGTTATACACCTTGGGTTTCGGAGAGAGGAGGGAGGAGTTAATCTGGCTGTGTCATGGGGGAGAAATGAGTGCTGTGGCAGGAGGAGCAGCTCGGATTGAGCCGGCTGTGCCGTGTGGAAGGCAAACACACTGGATGAGTTCCCATCTGCTGCCCAGGGTGGGTTATCACTTGCAGCTGTGCAAAGCTGGAGCACAAGCCCCTGTTCTTATGCTGTACCTTGCTTTGCTCTGCAGGAGTGTGCATTACTGCATATAATGCAAGTGGGAGCATTTGGCCTAATCACAGTTTCTGCTGGAAACAGAATCTGTCAAGTGGTAAAGACAAAACACTGTGCTGAAAAACCTTCACATTTTCTGCTTCTGTTTATTGTGAAGTCTGCCTTATAAAGAAAGGAATCAGAGAGTGAACTAGGTTGGAAAAGACCTTTGAGATCATCGAGTCCAACCTGTGACCTAACATTACCTTATCAGCTAAACCATGGCACTGAGTGCCTCATTAAGCCTTTTTTTAAACACCTCCAGGGATGGTGACTCAACCACCTCCCTGGGCAGCCCATTCCAATGCCAAACCACTCTTTCTGTGAAGAATTTTCTTCTAATATCTAGCTGAAACTTCCCCTGGTGCAGCTTGAGGTTGTGTCCTCTCGTCCTGTCACTGGTCGCCTGGGAGAAGAGGCTGGCCCCCTCCTGGCTACAAACACCTTTCAGGTAGGTGAAGAGAGTGATAAGGAAGGCCAGCTTTATGCCACTACAGAAATGACCAAACCACATTTCTCCTTTCTAAGTTCAACACAGCCCGTGCTCTCAGAAAAATATTCTACCAGTAGGCAAAATATGAACACAAAGACATAACTTTGCTCATTCCTATTTTGTCCTATCACTTTCTATCAATATCCAGACAAGTGAAACAACCTTTGTAATTAAAAAAAAATGAAAACAAACCCCCAAACAATTTCCTGTGTATTTCCTTCCGTGGAACAGGAGGACATTAGAGGAGGTCAGCTGTATCCTTGGTTTGTTATTTTTGTCAGCAAAATCAGAACATCAGAATTATGAAAATGTCCAAACTCAATCAAGTGTTCATTAGCATTCTGGGGAGTCACTTCAATTAAAGAAAACTCTTATTTTGTCTGCATCACTAGGGAAATGCAGACTAAAATTGGAATGTAAATGTGGTTGTATTTTAGAATGATTTAATATGACAATCTTCTTATTTGCAAATGGCCCAGCAAAGGGTCACAGTTTAACATCAATTCACAGAATAAAATGCAAGTTCAAAAACATGTCAGAACAATTTGCAGGATGTTTTTTAATTATCTGGCAAAGAACGCATGGAGATTTCTTACATTATTTCATTTTTCTTTGAGACTTTATATGCTGCCAATTCTGAGCCATGAGTTGTTTGCATTCTTAAATTCCTGTTTGGGAAGTTTACTAGATGCTAGCAAGAAGTTCTAGCAAAGTTTCCTTTAATTTCCAAACCACTTCAGTGTCTTTTCCCACTGATGGGATAAATGGGCTGAGCATTTTCAGCTGCATCTCAGGGAAAACAAACCAAAATCAAGCCCTTAAGGCTCTGATTTTCAGAGGGCTTAACACTAACTGTAGCTGAAGGTAATTGGAGCTACTGGAGCACTGTAACCCTGAAAACTTGAAACAATGCTCTCTTTGTGATGAGGATGGTCCTTGGATTGTCAAACTTGCCTGGAGATGTGAGGTAGGATGACTTTGCACATACTGCCTAAAGTAGGACTGTGTTTTAAATTCTGCCTGCAATCTGGCTGATCGCAATTTAATGGGCTGTTCCTCTCCCCTGTGCAATTAAGGTTAAGAAAGTACTCTAGATATTCTGTAAGTGGGTACAGTAAATACCCAATAAATAGGTACAGAGGTTCTGCCCAGCCTGAGGAGTTTCCCATCGGGGGTTGGGTGGTGGGGAGGTGCCCTCTGCCCCGGAGGGGGAGCAGCCTGGTTGCTGCTCCGTTCTTGCTGGGGATGCGTGTGGACACACGTGCATGTGCCAGACTCTGGTGTGCACTGGGGTCCTGATCTTGTGGCACTGAACAATTCCCAGCCTGCTCCATCACACACTGTGCAGGAAAGCAGAGCAAAGCCAGGCACATTTTGTAGCTCTTAATTTCTTTGGTGGGGAAGACATTAAGAAGTTGTATTCCCATATGTGTCTCGGTCATGGCTGTTACTGTGAAAATGCTACAAAATCCCTGACCTGTTCTCAGATTCTCTGTACCTCTGCCATTGATGTGCCCATTTACAAAGCCCTTGGCTGTTCCTCCCAGCTGGGACTCCAGAAAAGAACCAGAACTCATTGGCATCAATGCCACAAAATAGTGCTAGCCAGTATTACTGAATTCAGTAAAAGCAGAGCAAGGTTTGAACTCTGAGCTCTGTAACTGGCACTCTGTGGTTACTACAAAGTGATAAACCAAAACTTAGCTACCCTCTTCATATCTGATGTAGATAAAATTGAGGGATATTGTAGAATCACAGAATTGTTAAGGTTGGAAAAGTCCTTTGGGATCATCAAGTAAGTGCCACCATTAACCCAATACCACAACCATATCAGCACTGAATTATGTCTTCAATGAATGGGATGAACTCCATTTGCACCTAAATCAGTATGCCAGGGTCAAAACAACTGGCCATCTCCAGCAGCCATGGAGACTCGAAGACATGCTACAGTTAGATCTCCAGTTGAAGCAGCTCTCCTGTGTCAATTTGTTCACTTATTTCTTTCACAAGTGATCTTTCAGCTTTCAAGTGTGAAAGTATAAAGTGCCACTGAAAAAATACCATCATAGTCTGGTGGGGTTCTGTGCTCACTGTGTTTCAGTGTGGCCCATACCAAATAGGTTTACTGTACTAGACTAAAAAATAAAAGTATTTTACTAACTGTGAATCTTAAAAGCTGGAGTGTATTGACTGAGCCCATGAGGAAGTCTAATACTGTACAGCCAAAATATTAATTCAGTCCATTATCTTCTCTCTGATAGCAGCCATCTGTTGATGCATTGAGAGGAGTACAAAGCCAGGGAAGCCATAAACTCTTCCCCAGCATAATATCTCAACTTCTGATGGCCCATGGCTCCTGGGCTACACATTTTGTCTCTGT
Source organism: Melanocharis versteri (assembly GCA_013397845.1). Lineage (NCBI taxonomy): Eukaryota > Metazoa > Chordata > Aves > Passeriformes > Melanocharitidae > Melanocharis > Melanocharis versteri. The sequence goes on from VZTG01004156.1 coordinate 842,568, forward strand.
ATTTAATAGACCTGGATTGATTTTTTTACTTATCCTGTTTTGACTAATCACTCTCTGAAGCCTGGGAAAATCTGGTGAAATCCTATGGAAAGAATTTTTGCAGCTGACTGTGTGCTTTATTTCTTTTCTTTGTTTTGAATTTGCCATCTTTTGTCTTTCTTTGATAATTTCTGATTTTTGCACTAGAAAATACAATGAACACAAGATACTTGTTAATGTTCACTCTACACTTCTGATTTCATAGACCTTTTTTGCAGCCTTGTTCAGTCACCTCTTTTCAGACTGAAAAAGCCTAATCTATTTAATCACTTCAGAGACAGAAACCATTTGGTACCTTTGTCATCCTAACACTCCACTTCTGAACCCTTTTTAGGCTGGCTGTACACAATGGAGATGGGTGGACCAGAACTGCCTGCAGTATTCAAGGTACAGTAGCCCCATATCTATGCAGCATGGGATAATGTTCTCTCTTTCCCTTCTCTTTTCCTTTCTTAATAATTCCTCACATTCAATTTGCCTTTTTTTAATTTTTATTACTCCTGAGCATTGAGCTGACACTTTCACAGACTGTCTATTATATTCCCAAGATCTTATTCCTGGAATGCTAATTTAAAGACTGTCACTCTGTATATAAAGTTAGGATTGTTTTTCTTGTACATGCTACTTTATATTTATCTACTTTGAATTTCATCTGCCACTTAATCATCCAGTCAGTTTGTTTCCTGCAGTTCTCTCTTTTTTTCTTTTTTTCATGAGCTAAATTCTTATCAACAGAAAACATAGCCATCTTACTATTCACCTCCTTTTCCAGGTAATTTAGAAGTGTGTTGAACAGGGCAGACTTATCACATACCCCAGTAAGATTCTACTGGTACCTCCTCTGCATTGAGAAAATTGGTTGTTTATTTCTAGTCCTCATTTTCTAAACCTTAACTCTTTACGTATCCCTCAAAGGAGTTCCTTTCCTATACTATGGTTGGAAGAGTTTTTGGTGAAGGACATTGTCAAATACTTTTCAGGAATTCCAGAGATTAAATTCCAATCAGTATGTGCAGGATAAGGTGGGAATTGCTTGTTCACTATCTCTTCTTGATAGCCTACTAAAAGTAGGGGACATTGAAGGACGCTTCTAGAAGGCATATTTAGAAAAGACAAAAAAACCTCAAATGATTCTTCATGCAATGTGTAGTTAGGTTTCAAAGCTCGTTGCCACACATTATGTGGATAGTATTTGGTGTTTGTGGATTCGAGGGACAGACTGGTCTCGTTCACAGATCACAAATCCACTGAAGGTTACTAAATGTATAGAAATAAAGGCTGCCTAAGGAGCTCATGGAAGTTAAAATGATTGGAAGCCCCAGGAGTACTCATCAGGAACATCTTGTACATCTGTCCTGGTTGTCTTCTCTTTCCTAGGCATTCACTTTTGGAGACAGGATTCTTAGCAAACCCAGCCTGGCCATTCCTCTGCCTTTCTGTGCCCATGTTCTTAACTGGGTTTTTTATCGGATGCCTTCAGAGAATTCTGTCTGGTTTGCAAGACATGACTCCCCTCTTGGAAAGTTCCTTCCCCGGGGTACTGCACTCTTCCAATATCCTCTGATTTAAGTCCTACCCATGCTCCTGATACAATTGCTAAACTAGTAGGCGCTACAGCTCTACAGATACACCTTACAACTGATAAAAATTTGTTATCACTTTTGCCATCCTCTATTTCTGCAGTGCAATGACAGCTCTAATGCCTTGCAGCTTCCTTTAGTAGGTCAGCCTTTAAATCATCTGGACCTGACAATTTTTTACCTTAATTTTGACAATTTCTTCTATAGATTCTTCTAATGGACTCACTCTGAAATAGTTCCTTTGACATATCCTCTCTGATGCATGAAGAAAGGTTCCAGCCCAGATATTTCCCCAAACTCCTTCAAAGCTGTAAAAAATCATTTAATTTTCCTCCTCTGCTTTATCTTCTCTGAAAGTTCCTTTTGTACTTTGATCAATTAATGGGCCTACAAACTCTATAGCTTCCTGCTCCTGATGTGTTTGAAGAAATGATTAATTATGAGGTTTTTATGCCCTCTGAAAACTGTTCTTCAAACTCTTTTTACTGGCCTGAAATGAGAAACAAGGGAACTTTCCTGAAGGCATTCATTTTGATTTTTTTTTTTTTTTGTATTTGTACTTCAGTAAAGAAAGGAAAATTCTTGTTGATTTTCATAATCCTGAAAATATATGGGTTTGCAACTGAACATACTTCTACACCAAATTTCTTACTCTTTTGGTCCTACATACGTATCTATAAGAACAGTTATACAGCATAATCTGATTTTTTTCAGTAAAAATATTTTTACGTTTTCTCTGACAGATTATTGTATGCTAAATAACTAGATGTCTTTTTCTTTGTAAGTGTACCAATTTGCTTCTGTAAAATGCACAAAAGTAGTATTTTAGTCTTCTTTTTCTTTAGCTAGATGAAGCTACTTGGATGCCTTTCCTCTCACCTGCTTACATCTGACTTGTAGCTCACTTTATGCTTATGCCAGTTGGTTGCTCCATTGCTCTTCCACAGACCCCTCTGCACCCCTATTTTGGCTTCTGGCTGATATTTGCTGTTTAACTTTATGTACTTCTGGTTTGGTACTTGCCCAGTCCCCAGTCAGTTTGACTATTCCTGGTCATTCGTATCTCCTCTGTTTGTTTAAGCATTTCCATGTTGACAGCTTGGCTACTTTGCTGAACTCCTGGTATAGAGGCTGTTGTGAATTAAAACAGTCTCCTGGCTCTTGTCCTGTGCTAGGAGTATGTTGTGGTTGGGCATGCTTCTATTCTGCCTGCTGATGGCAACAATCCTCTCTTGTTGTGTAGCTTCATCTTTGTACATGTTGACAGAAAGCTTCTGTATTGCTCTCTGCCCTACCTGAAATGTTAATATTCCCAGAAATCTTCCCTGTTCATACCTTTACTACTGCTCCTTTCAGGTTGTTCACAATGTAAGTGAATTTCCCAGAATTTCCTGCTTGCTTTTGGATATTCACAATCATTCAAATTTTTGCTGAAGTTGGTCTTGTTGAAAAACGTTATCTATTCTGTTACTCCTGGCTTTGGAGGTTTATCTGTATGTGCACAGGAACTGGGAGGAGGGTTCAGTCAGCAGCAAAATAAGGCTCTTCATGTTTCAGAGAAGGAACTTCCCATTTCAGTCCCAGGAACTTCACAGTGTCTGTTTCCCAGGTCTGTCTCATGGGCCTGTTCATGGGCAGCCTGGAAAGCTGAGGCAACAGCAAACAAAATTGTTACTTTTTAGTACTGTTGTTCTCCATTTTTTTACACATGAGTTTTCCTGATTGGCAGCATCTGCCTTCTCACTAGAAGATTATTACTCTTCCCTAATTCCCTACTCTAACTATCTTTTGAGGTCACTGTATTCCATGAAATTCTCTTTCTTAAATGAATATTATTAGAGATGTTGTGCACATCTAGACTGTTTAATGACATAAATTTTTATTAAATATAAGGTTTTCCTTCTCTGAAACCTGCTTGTTCCTAGCTACTTGCCTGTGTCTGATTTCATTTGTAATAATATCACTCATTAACATTTTCTGACACTGACACTAATAATACTCTATTTCTCATCTTTCAGATTGCCATTCTTTTGGCAGTTTGACAGTAAAATAATCTTTGACATTAGCAGAAGCAAGGCATCTACCTGTTGGGCACTTCTAAAATTTTCTTTAGTTTTAGTTGCCTAAATGTATCTAAGACTTCAGCTCCACCTGTCTAGAATTAGTCAATTCCATCTCCTCCTACCTTGTCTTATTTACCTCATTAGGAGAAAAAACAGATAATTTTTTTTTAAAAAAAGCAAATAGTGAAGTATGATTTAAATACTTAACCTTCTTTGAAATTAAACCATTGTGTATTTGCAATTAAAAAAACCCAAACCCAAAGTGTATTGGAATCTAAGCTTGGATCTGAGTGTGAGAATGAGATTTGTAACTCCTTCATAGCCACTGGCCATTGGGATTCTGCTGAACTTCGAGGTTCTTGAGTCAAAATGTTTCTAAAAATAAATTTGGAGAAGTTTAGAAGTCTGCTTTGAAAGGTGTGACAGCAGAACGCACTGAAGAAGGACTAAATATACTGCCTTTACTCTTTCCCTTCTACGGCCCTTAGTTGTGCTAAGCAGAGCTAGGCAGACCAGTGCCTCTATGATATTGCAAGGGGAGGGAGATTCTGCCTGTACATTTCAAATGTGGTTCTGTAGGGTCTGAGAATCTCTGCTGATGGCCTCTTAAAGGTGAGCATGTTTGCACCTTGGCTTTTGTGGCTCTGGCTATGGAGGCGTATTTTTGCTTTGCTCAGTTGGTAAACCTAGCAATGCTTATGCCTAGAAGTAAGCCCACAACAAACAAAATGTCTGTTTGAAGGAACTAGCTTTAGTATTTATTCCTTGAGTGTTGATTCAGAACCAAACCAAACTGCTATAAAACACGATCACCACCTCTGCGAGACAGACAGGAGTTTCAAGGTTGGTTTCTTATCTGAAGCATAAAATGCACCACTGATCTCTGTCTCTCCAAGAGATGCAGCCTACTTTCACCCTGCCTTGTTGTCCAGCCCCTCTTCTAGTGCCCCTTTCCCCTTTGGAAATACTTGGCTGGCTCCTGGAGAGCCAACTGTCAGAGTGGCTCAGTCTCGGCTGGGAGACATCTCCTCCCTCTGAGCCCTGCTCACCATAATATTTTCTGACAGGGGGAAGCTGGTTGTGGCTCCCTCTACACTTACCCGGACCACTCTGCTCAGCTGCACAGAACATCCTGTGCAGTCATTTTCAGATGATAAAAGTCAGCTAATTCCTACAGCAGGATCATCCTTGCACTGCAGATGAGCTTTCTTTTATTGCTTTGTTCTTCAGCGTGTGTGAGGTGGCCCTGGAAGGACTGGGGTCCCATTAATCTGGTATCTGTACAAATCTTTAATGAGATGCTGCTCCCTGCTACACAGCTTGCAATCTACAAATGTCTTATGACATATGATGAAACCCAATCTACAGAATAGAAGCAAAAGGATTTAATTGAATGTCATTTCCGCAAAAGCCAAAGGGCAAAATCCTGGCCTCACGGAGGTCACTGGCCAAGCTCCCGTTGGCTTTAGCGGTGCCAGGCTTTCAACAAGAGTCTTTGCAGCACAAGTATTTGTATTCTGCTCACGTTGACCTATTTCAGGTTGAAATTCCCTTTAGCAGTGCTCAGTAAGCCACAGGGCTTGCTGGTAAACCTTAACGTGTTTAGCCAATGCAAGCTGACAAGGGCATGACATCATTAGCCAAGTTTCACATCCCACTGACCTTGCCATCATGACTTAATCCACTAGGGTCTGTCATCCCTAATGGTTTGGTTTGACAGAGCTTTACTGCACTTGTTGTGTATTCACCTACTACAGCCTGTTCTGAAAACATGGATATACAGAGGCTGCTGTATGTCTCTGATGGCATGTGAATTATAGCAGAGTTTAATGATACTTTATGTCGTTTGTTGGACTAGCATATTGACAGCTCTGTCTTGTTTTCTGATATCTGAGTTATGGATTTCTCAAGTCTGATATGTGAATTGCATCACACAGAAATTACCACATTTTGAGAAAACTTGATATTTCTACTGAGAGGGTGATTTATTATGATTTCACATCTATCATGTTTGTCTTTCAAAATTTCACACCATTTTACAGGCGTCATTACCCTGATTTATTTTAGAGACCGAGAGCCAAAGTTGCACGCTGACAGGTCTGACCAGAAACCGTTGTTACACTGATCAGGTCTCTCTGTGCTAGCAGGAGGAAGAGTGGGTGCCACATCTCCAGTAGAGAGCTGAAGGATTGCAGGATTGTTCTGCAGACCAAGCCCACAAGCAACTCACCTTCTACTTGGAAAAACAGAAGCCAGCACCATAAATTCCAGAGCATCATGAGTACTCTTCTCTACATCCCACAGAAAAAACCAAAACAACAAAACCAAACCAAAACCGACCAATACAACCCCTCCCCACCTTCCCCTACCCCCCAAACAACTAGAAAAGAGAAGAATCAACACCACCTAAGATAAATGATTTGGGCAGTTGGGGGAAAAAAGGGAACATAGGGACCTGTACCTCAGGCACTCCTATTTGAAACTTCTTTCCACATTCTAAGTAATCTCTAGTCCTGCCTAGCAAGATGCATCCTGGGCAGGAGTGAGCATTTTACTGCATAAAACATGAACTAAACTTTACAGCTATTTTTTCTGAACTCTTTACGTTACTTTCATTAAAAATTTGTCTGTGTAGGGGAGTTGTTACAGAATAAATGCGGGGGTGAATTCAGAGTGCAACAATCAGTCTGTACTCATTCCCTGTGTGGGTTAAGCAAAACTTACAGGGACAATTTCACTATGGATTAAGAATGCCCTCCTGAAGAGTTAGTATGCAATAACTATTCCAGGCTATTTCCCCAGGAAGACAAGCCTAAACATCTGATATATAAGCCTATTCCTTTTCCTCTTAACCAATTAAGTACTTATTTTAGAAGGATAAAATGAATTATCACATAACTATTTCACTGCAATATGTCTTACTTAGTGCATTAATGTCAGAAAAAGTGAACTACTGTCCACAGATTGGAAAGAAAGGTATTAGTGTTTTGCATGTACAAGCAAAGAGATATCTCTTGACCTTATTTTATTTAGGGTAAAGATTATGATGTATTGTTGTTTTTGCAACACTTCACATTTATTTCACAAAATAAATCACATAATGGACTGTCATAATAGCCCCAGTAGCGTGACAGGAAAAAAGAATTGGTAGAGCTACACTTCAGCGCACAGTGAAATAGCTAACAATTTGTTAAATATCCCATGAGTGGATTAAATAGGCATATGATCAGTTATGTGGCTGCCAAGCCACAGCAGGAGCCAATTAGAATTCACCAAAAATAATTTAGATGAAAACTGATGAATCTATCAAAACCTAATTAAATTTATGGAAAATAGCAAACATCTCGTTGACAGATTATATAACCAACAAGTTTCTCTGTAAACAGTCTGCAAAGGATGGCCACTGAAAGTAGAGCTGCATTATTTGATCTTTGAAGAGTGTTGAGTTTTTTAACGTGGAATATTCTTCCTACTTAAGCTTCAGGTAAATCAGTCACATATAAGTGAGTCAGATGGCTTTACATGAAGTAGCACAAAGTCATTCAGCAAATTGTAACTGTTGTTAATTATTTCATGGCTTGTCTTACGCGAAACACGTCTGTGGAGGGGGAGGGATTTGAATGGAGAAGGAAGATGCTGTGGGCAGGGAGCTCTTTCAAGGATCTGATTTTATATAATGAACTAGAAAGTACACTGATAAATACAACTGTTAGAGCTGGAGATCTTTAGTATTGAGATATATTCTATGGTATAATGTTGGGGTAGAGGATTGTTTTTATTGAAATGCTGGGTATTAGGCCACCAAATGGTGAAGCAAGTCTGTGTGAGAATGAGCACTGAGATACCAGCAACAAAATCCAGGAAGCAAAAAGGCAAGACACCCCTAAATCAGAGCTTTCAGCTACAGTAAATAGATAAGCTGTCTTTAGAACCAAAAAGACAGGGACTTGCATGGTTATTCTCATTGAAATCCTGCAAAGAATCAGCCCGAAACAGGGCTGCTGATCATCTTACTCCAGCAATGTCAGGATAGATATTTCTAAAATGTACCTTACACTCCAGTTGTTTCTCAGATATCTGCACTGTTCATTCTCCCATGAAACTGTTGTACATTGTGAACTATAACCTGAGTTTTCTTTTCACAGAAATTCAGTTTCCCCAGTGCACCAATGCTTTTGTGCTGTATGTGTTTTGTATGACTAATCTATACAACAAAGACATAGCTGAATATTACTCAAGACAGATATTTTTTCCCCCCATGCTATTCAGAAATGAAGCTTTCAGCTGCCAACAGAAGAAAGGTGATACGTGTTTCTCCTCTGTGCCTGTGCTTTTTTGGTGGCCGCATGGGAAAGTGCTAGGACAATGTCTGATTCATCTCTCTTGAAACTGGGAAGTTAGCAATGACTTTCCTTTTCCCTTTTCCCCGAATTGAAGACAAGTGAAAGATCCAATCCATTAAATATAGGTAATAACATTCTTCCAACTTGAAGAGTCTGAATATTTACAGAGTAGGTATCTATGAAAATCAAAATGCAGAAGAGTATATATTCTGTCATCACTGCTTGAATGTTAACATTAGCCTGACTCTTGCATTACAAAGAGATGTCTGAGTTACCTCGTATAAAATATTCTTACAGTCTAAGGAGACATTTTAAAGTGAATGTGTCTTAATGCATAGATCCATAATAAGAAGACGTGTTTGCTTTCTCTGGGAAAAAGAGCACTCACACATGCCTCATTTTCTCATTTTTCTCGCTTCTAGAATTAAAGCTATCCTTTGAAATGAGGCAAAAATAGAATTGAACTGTAAAATATGAAGTAATTTAAATTCTTGAATTGACTTTAATTAAACTAAAGATAATCTAAGATGGAGGAAAATGGGGAAACAAAGGGGAAAAAAAGAGAAAACTGCAGATGAGAATGAGGATGACTTATGCAATCAACTGTTCTACTCCCTCTAAGAGATGCCTTCCTGATGCTTTGGGGCTTTTTTTAGGGGGGTGGAGTGGGGTGAGGTTTTTGGGGGGTTTGGTTGTTTTTGCTTTTGGAGGCGGAATTGGGGTTTTTTGGGGGGTGGGAGATGTTGGCTCATCTTGAGGGAGGAAGAGGGACAAAAGGCAGGAGAAGCATCTCACAGGGCCCTGAAAAGGGACAAAAAGATGCTGTGCTTTACTTGTTCTTGGTGGTTTCTGTGGTGCTCTCTGGGGAGGAGGAGACTTTTCACATGTCTGCCCCAGGCAGCACAACGTGTGTCAGCTGCAAAAATGATGTACAGGGTCAAACAAATAGATGACACACGATGCAACTTCACACCATGCCTAAATAGCCATGAGTGAGCTTCCTGTAGAAAACTCCCAGCAGACAAGCTGTGAACGTGTGACATTTTCTCAGCACTTAACAAGGCATCACCTTGGAGCTAAAGAGGATATTGCTACCCTTTTCCTCCTTGTTCAGACCCGTCCCAAGCCATAAATAAGCCCCTTACACTTGGGCAATGTGCTGCAACGAGCACTTCAAGGACCAGGAAAAATAAGCTTTTGCTCAGGACATAACAAAATGCAGGAGCACAATCTTTCACTGGGAATTTCCCACTAGTGGTTTTTTTTTGTTTGTTTGTTTTCGAGTGTTGGGTAACCAAGTCTAACAGAAGCTTAGGAGACCCGCTAAAAATGGGGCTGTTTGCTCCTGAACCTGAGACTCCAAATTCTTCTTGAACAATCATAGTGTTTGCCCTGCTCTGCTCAGATGTAAAGGACAGCCTACTTCTCTGTAAGAAGGAACTAGATAAAGATTTGTTGTGACTATTTAAAGCCCCAAACTAATTTGCTAGAACTTGTATTCCTTGATGTATTTTGAATTATTGAATATATGAAACAGAAATTCCAGACTGTGCATTGTTACAACTGGATCTTAACATCTTTTTTTTCACATAAAGGTCACATGACAGGTTGGACATTAGGAGGGATTTCTTCACAGAAAGGCGGATTAAATGTGGGAATGGACTGACCAGGGAGGTGGCAGAGCTAATGTCCCTGGAGGTGTTTAAGGGAAAGCTGGACATGGCATGGTCCAGTTGACATAGTGGTGTTTGGTCAGAGGTTGCACTTGATGATTTCAGAGGTCTTTTCCAACCTGTGGATTGATTCTGTGATTCTGTGATTCTGTAAATATGAAGTTCTATGACACTACTAGAAATACGCCCTTTCCATATCCAAGGGTTAAATTTCATGCTTTGCTACTGAAGAATGCAGCTCAGGAGGAACATAAGAAAACTTTAAAACCCATATCACCTTTTCCTGCTGGGGCTGGTGCAGGCAGGTGAATAAGGGCTAAGCAGCAACTGAAATACGCGCATGTTTTGTGGTAGATTTCATGTAAGATGGTGCCAATGTGTTTCACATTTATCTCTCACCAAACTTCTTGATAGTTCTTGAAGACCTTTTTAATGTATCCCTCCTGTTTTTTGTAAGCAGAATGGGTCTCAAAACAACACCACTGGACACTAATAATATGCAGCAGTTTCTTATTAAAAGAAGCTTATAGCTTTGTTATCTATTTGCAGAAGTAAACAGAAACAGCTTGGTGTATGCACCAAAAAGTCTCCTTGATAGAGGCACTACATGGTAAGGTATAGGAGTGTACTACAGAGCATCTTTAAATAAGATGGCAAGCGTTCATTTCTTAAAATCATTGGATATACTCCTGATAGGGAGCTTGTTTTATCCCAAATAACATCAATAAAACTATAGTCATTGACTTCATTAGAAGGATGCTCAAACTAATCATTTGCCACTGGTTTTACATCTGCAATTAATTTTGAACTTAATTTTCAGAGGTACTAAGTGCACTCCCATAATCCATTGATTTCAAATACTGTTTTGGGTGCTGGGTACTTCAAAAAATGAGGCTGCCTTATCTACAAGTTCAGCCAAATTCGTAATCCACATTGGAATTAATGGACTAAGCTAACAGAATCTGCAAATAAATTGGAAGCACTGAATGAGTGCGTCTCCTGATGGTTCTGGAGAGCAGCCTTATCTAACCAGCCCCATCCATTTTTTCACCTGCTCTGACAACAGGCTGCCAGGCGTGGGCTGCTCTGCATGGCAGCAGCCTTCTGCTAGGGCACTTTATGTCACACAAAAATATATTCAGTGCTTAAAATGAGCCTATTATTAATAAACACCAACACATCTCAGGGGTGCTATTCATCTTAGCACCATCCTCGTAAAATCTTTTTTATTGTTTGTGTGATACATTCTCAAGATATTAACATTTTTATGTGGCTGGAAAGAGAAGAAAATCCCTGAATTTCACTCTGTGAACTCAAATCCAAAAGTGGCCAGAGCAGAAACTGTATAAAATTGGATAATCTGTTTACAGAAAGAGCTGGATGGGTAACGGAGTTGGCAAAGACATTCAGCTTTTACATAATTGGCTCAGATACTTTCCAAGTCAGAAGGGTCAGTGAGGCTTTACAGCCTGAGAGTTGCTTTGCAAAACCTGTGAAATAAACTGCACATTTATCAAGTAAAGGGACATTGCCCATCGTAGGAAAAATATTAACATGCATAATGTGGCCTGGTATCATGGAAAAATTGCCAGGATTTAAACCAGAGGCAGCCAGACAACAAATGGGATTTCAGGTACTTACAGGATCCTGGAAGATCTGGAGTCAAATGATGACTGGCCTCCCTACCCTAATTGAGCAACCAACATTCAGACACCTGGATAAACAGCAATAATTAGCTGTTTTGTTGGTGTATTAAAAAAAATAATTATATTTTGGCATTTTTAATTAACTCTGAGTTGGAATAAATAATCTTTATTTTTAATGTGATAGTCCCAACTTCCATTTCCAGCATTTTCAAATATTGCTGAATATTCTCTTAAAATGAATTTTGTCTAAATAATTTCTTAAAAGATTTAAATTCCAAAATTTAATATATGCATGAACCTATTCTACAATAAATGGAGAAACTAGATGCATGCTTAACAAAGAAAGCTGAAAAGACATGAAGTCTAGAGTAAGACCGTATTTATTTTTCCTGGTTGTTTTGGTATATGAAGCCATAGAAGAGAAAAAAGCTAAACCTATGCTATAATGACAGATGTTAAACAAATAAATTGCCAAGTAAGGATAGAGAACAAGTGAATAAAAGGAACAAGAAATCAACAAATATAGCAGCTTGTCTATTTGAGTTAAAATGAAAGCAAAGCATTCACATGTGCATAATTTCCCAAAATATTCTGCAAGAGTAAAGAATTTGTTATTTTCTGTGCTTTTCTGTTCTGATTTTCAGAGCTAAGTGCAGTAAAGATGTACAAATTTTTGAGTTCTTATTGTTGTTTTGCTCCTATTATACAGAGAAAGGAAGTAAAACCCCTTGGATATTGAATATACAGATACAGATCTTCTTGTAGGCCATTTGGAGTCCTTTCAGCTGTGAGGGAATTGCATGCCAGACCCAGGTAAGCCTGGCTGAAATAGAATTTTCAGCAGGGAAGGCTCAGGTGTTGGGAACTCTCCCCCCTTTGAGTGCTCGTAAGCTACAGGATCATTTTCCTCCTGCTTGTGCTGTTTCTGTCCTACACAGGCTGGATTTCACTTGGCTGCATGTCCCACAGGATAAGGAATAACCTTCCTGGACCCACTGCCCCCAGTGGCACAAGGATGGCCAAGGCTTTAGTCTCTGCCAGAATGTGAGATGACAGAAATGAAAAACTGAAGCTGTCCTATCACTTGTTGCAATTGCAGCTTTGGTATTGAAGCTTTGACACCAGTGTTATCTATTAGGCACAGATCATTTTGATAGCAGTTATCACATGGATATAACCATTGCCTCCCTCCTTCTCACCTGCCTCATACCTCCAACAAAAGCTGTTGGTATGTATAAAAGTTTTTGCTGAGAAAGTCCTGCTTAGTCATGGTGGGAATAATCACTTCCAGACCTGAGTGCGGAGGGACTCTATGCTTGGAACAAGTGTTTGCCTTACTGACATTTCTCCTCAGAATATGTAGCAGATCTTTGATAGATAGATCCATGATAGAATGCAATTAAATTTATCAGATCCCAAAATTTAGAAAAATTTAAATACTTCCACAATTTTTAGCAGTTCCACAAGAATGTTTGATAGAATTTGCAATGTGTGGTATAGCAATGAGCATCAGCCTGTGTTTGGAGAGGATTTTGAACAGCAGAGTGCTACCAGAGACAAGAGCAAGGTGAGTTTGCTATCAAAACAGTGGGGCAGTGCAGTGAATGTTACCCTTTGTAAAACTCTCCGTAAGCCAACAGAACATAACCAAGTAGACGAATAGTTACGTCTCTCTCCTTTGTATTGAGCTGTGTAGTGCCCCTCCGAAGGCCCTGCAGCAAAGAATGATTGATGCACGTAACAGTGAATTTCATCCTGCTCCTCGAGGACAGGAGCAATTGCTGTGCCTTTCCTCTTCATTTTATGCGGTTCACCATGCTCTTTGCTTCATGCTTTTCAAGTCCTTGAGCATAATCAAAATAGTACAGGCTGTCTGTAACCTCAAAGTAAAGCAGATGATTTAGAAAATGTTTTCGCATATCCTTTCTTCCCTGATTTTTCATTTGATCTCAGATTATTTTGGGGCTTTTTTTGGCATCTAATATCAAAGACTATACAGCTGAAGTTGACCGCTACAAAAGATATATGAAAAGCAACAACACGTTCTCAGACTGAGAAGGGTGCTTGTCTGGATGGTATAATTTTAAAAAGTCTCATTTCTCTGCAATAAAATATTAATTCAATACTTTGCATTAGCTGTTCTTATTTCCTTGTGTACAGCATTCTTTCATACAATTCTGGTATGTTCTAAAAATGCTACCAACCTAAGAGGAAAATCATGCCTCTAAAAACTTCTCGCTAATGGAATATTAAAATTACAAGTCAGTCATCTTAAAACCACTGAGTAACAGCATTTTCCTGTTTACCAAAAAAACCTACTCTTTTCAAATGGCTTTATCTTCCTCTTAGATTTTCCATTTTGCTTACTGGCCCGTGGAAAAAAACAACAACAAACAAACAAACAAATAAATAAAATTGTGTGGTATGGCCAAAACCAGAATCTGCATTAGTTGCCTCTGGGAAGACTGAACAATATTTCAATAGGACCAGCACTCAGTACCTCATTGTGATTTTCAGCTGAGACTGCTTAAAGGACACCTATCTAGGTCACAGTAGTATTTTTTTATCCACAGCAATTTTTGTATGCCCAAACAAACAAGGTGAGGCTTAAAAGGCAGAAAAAAGAGAGCAGCTTTTGTGTCATCAGAGTTTGCCTTGGGAAACTTTGTCACCTATATGGTTTCATAAGAGCATGTCATGTACACAGCATATCCACAAAACCATGTGTGTGAAGGCAGCCTATCCAGATGACAAAAGCTTTTCCAGTCTTGGCAAAATGATTTGGTTTGACAGTTGATATGGGAGCCATTTCAAGGTAGCTGGGCACAGGAAACTGCTGGAATTTCTGGTAGTGGGGAAAGATTTCTTCCCATTCCCTTTGCCACATGGGGATGCTGCAGCTTTCAGCTGAAGAAAATGCTTCATCTGGGTCCTGGCAAAATTGTTATAATGTAGTGAGTTTTATAATGATAGAAAATACAGCTTTTGTTGCAAGTTTACAGCTGTTTTGGTGGCTGCCTTCTGATTTCAAATGGTGTGCTGTTGGGCAGGGATGGTAAGAAAACACACCTGTGCTGTCCTTCGGGCATCACTGAATCTAGCATTTACTGATTTCTGTGGATCAAAAAGCTAAGAACCAGTATAAACCTCAGATCAATATAATACAGTATAGATATTAAAGTGCAAACCCTGCCTATGTGATGTTTTTCCTTTAGCTCCAGGCACGAATGCAATTTGAGAGACGTTTTCTGCTCAAGAACCTTCAACATCTTACTATTTGTTATGGATGTTGAATGTACAATTTTTAGCTTTGAATTATGTCATCACTGTCACCATTCAAAAGACAGCATGTCATCTTGGCTTAGCGTATGAATTTCGTAGAAACAGAGTTTTAGTACTTTATTTTCTATAATAATCACACATGCAGCCTTGACATACTTCGTGTTCTCTTCAGCCTTTTGGGAATAACGATCCCTACAAAGCAAACAGGTATTGTCAGTACTTATAAACTATTCTGAAATGTTGATCAGTAGTTCATCACTGAGTATATAAAATGAAGCTTGTACCATTAGCCGCTTTTACAAGAGCTTATTTTTTGGGAGCTGGATCTCCAAGTGTTGATATAATGATTTCCTGTTTTCATGATGGTGCTCCAACTTCAAACATTTCTCTACTCAGAGCACTATCTCAGTTACTCAAAATATAAAACAAAATACTCTATAAATCTAGAAATAAATGTATAAACACATCATTTTATGCTTGAGGTACTTGTCATAGGTTTCCATTAAGTCAAAAAAGCCACCATTAGTTTTAGCATTTTATCATGAGTGCTTCTCTTTTGATGGGAACTGCTTAGTTATGAGGGAAGAGAAATTACATTGGATGGGAGCAAAGGCCCACCTCCCTCAGTACCCTTTCTCTAGTGGTCACCAGGGGCAGATCACTATGGGAAAGTAAACATAAGCAAATATAAGTATAAGCAATACATTTACGTCAGTTTAGGGACTTCTATGCAAATATTGCATACACCTCACTGTATTCAACAGCTCTCCTTGGATGTTGGTTGTAAAAACCCAAAATTATTTTGAAAACGTTTGTATTTCAGGCTGAGTCAGATATTGTCTTACTGAAACCTATTTCTTTGCTTTAAATTTGAAGTTGGATAATTTCAACTGGTGAATTATAGATCTTGAATTATGAGGGAGAGCAAATAATGATTTCTTATTTTTAATCTCTGTATCATCCATGATTTTAATACCTTAGTTGTATCCTCCCAGTTATGTCTTTTCAAAACTGAGGACTTCAGGTTGTCTTAGTTTCTCCTTGCAAAAAGATTTTTCTATCCCCAGTCAGAAGTTTTTCTAACAGAGGAATCGTTCTCTATGAGACTCTATTAGGCTCTAATAGGCTTCAAATTGTGCTGAGAACTATCTACAGATGTATTCAGCACCTCTTAAAGCAAACTATTACAAATAAAATTGGTAAAAGGGATTTTAGCTGCCTACCCAAAGCCACACATAGTTAAAACCCCATGATGTGTAAAAGATATGGTTTTCCTGGAGGAAATCTGACGGTGTAAATATAGATTCACATCGGTGTTTCAGGAACTTTTCTTAGTCCTTATTGTACAGGTGAGGAGAGAGTGAACTTCCTTTTTTTTCTATTGCTCTTCATAACTTGGTTTTATATTGAGAGTTTAGCTGCCTGACCTTCCTCGGCAACAGGCATAAAAATGACAAACATATAAACCAAACATGTACACACACACACACACACTATCCTTTCACTCTGGCATCGTTCTTACACTGCAGAGCAGTTCCTGGTCAATTCCTGCTGTAAAACCATGACTGGCAATGCTTCAGCAGCATCTAAACATTTCTATGCCAACAGTTGCTAGTGAAGGCAAGGATACAGCATTTGTCCCCATCCTCTGACTTTCCCCAGGAAGACTGGCAACTAGGAGATTTCAATATCCATAAAAAAAAATTGTTTATTGTCCAACATATTCCTCTTATTACTCTTCTCTCATGTATAGATGAACTCCTACTGAAGCCAGGTGGAGAACACCTGACTTAGCTGGGAAGAGAACAGAATATTTGGGTTGCCTTCCTCATAGCACTATCGTTCATTTCCATTTTATTGGAATGTTGTAACTTTCTGCATTTTAATGTAATTTTTTTGTGGACATAGTGTAGCACAGAGTTCAAACCTAAAATTTCCTTTATCTGTGGGCTTTTATTTTCTAATATTTTCTTCAATATATTTTATTCAAAACTAGATGATTCCAAGTTCATTTATTATCAGAAATCCAGTGTTTTTCAGCAATGCATAGAAAATATGCAATTAAATTAAACTGTAAAGTGATTGAAACTGAATTACTAGGAAAGGCAGAATATTGTCCATTCCTACTTCAGTGCCAAAATGAGGAGTCAATCAGTCAATTAGTCAATCAGCTAAAACAAAGCCAAGGGAATACTTGGGGTGAGGAAAGACAAAAAGAAGTTTCAGTTCTTTGAGGGCTCCAAGAAGGCTATTTGGCATTGAAATGAAATATTTAGTTAGGGGCTTTTTCCAATAGAAGCGGAGAAAAACGCAGATTTGGAGTTAGGTCCAAAGGGAGGAGAAGGGAGAGCCAGGAGCGTGGCAAACACCCACAGAGAGATACTGATGGTAATGGTGTTAGAGCTGGAGATGCTCCTCTGACCCCCCAGCCTGGACTCTCCCTGTGTCCACTCAGCTTACACGTAGGACAAATCTGGCCATCCGCCACTGACTTCACCTTGTGTTTTCCGGTGGTTCCTGGAAAATGCCAGCATTCCAGAACAACTCGTAACTCAGGGAAAAGCCACCATGGAAAAAGCTGCTGCACTGGAGAGGACATAGATGGATCCTGCCTGTCTTGTCCTGGGTGTGGACACTGAAGCAGTTGTTTTTTGTAGGAATTTAATTAGTTTTGATACCTCTGTCTTGCTTTATAACATTGTTGAAATTGGCTGAGTGCTCTGCTACACACTATTGCCAAACCCCATGACGATCTTTGATAAACATAAATGTTTTTTATGTATTTTCTTAATTTTTCTGAAAACCTCTTTTTCCCCTGTTGGTTGAAGTTCAAAGGAGTATTGTGTGCTCCAAAACAGGGGAGAATATTGCCATGATGAGATTGTGTCTTGCAGTATTCTTTTTTTTTAAATGCAGAAAGTTCTGAAGGACTGTTTTTTTGTTTTTTTTTTTTTTTTGCAGACATCCCTGCTTGGAGATCTGAAATAAATCTAGGAAAATATTAATAAAGTTTAGAGATCATTCCATAAGAAAACAATGAAAACAAGTGCATGATCTCACCACAGAAAATGTAAAATGAATTCCCCACTGAGGTGGTTGCCAGGTTGTGCTGCAAAGGGGATGAATTTGGCTCGGAAGCCGAACTGCAAGTTCACAGCCTCCCCAGAGGTTTGGTTCTGTTGCAGTGTCTCTGCTGCTGTGAACAGCGACTTCTGGGAACTGCGCCTTCCCTCAGTAATTCTGCAGCAGCGCAATCCTATATTTAATCAATTCAGGTTCTAGAAATACTCCATTGCCCAGTGTGAAAGTCACTGCACAGACCCAGATATCAAGAGAATGTACTTAGCCCCCATTCAGAGAAGTTAGACATTCCTTTGTAGAAAAACAGATGGTGAAATGAAAGTGAAAGAAAGAATGAAAATACTGTGTCAGACTTTTCTGCCCTTTCAAAAGGTGATAACATTTTGGGGAAGTTTGGGTTGGTTTGTTCAGTGGTGTTTTTTCCTTTTATTTTTTTTTAGGGGGTGGTGTTGGTGTTGTTTGTTTCATTTTGTTTTGTTTTAATACTCCTCATCCCTACTTGACTCTTGGAAAACAGAAGGGATTATTTAGGCATGTTGTACTTAGGCTAATAAGTTTTAGATGTAAAAGTAACTTAAACTCATAATTGTCTCAGGAAAACAACAGAGCAATAAAATCAGTGAAAATCAGTTAATGTAGAAGTTTTATGGATATCACATCTACAAAAATTCCCTTCGTTTCTCACGGTGCAATTAACAATTAGAACTTTCTTGTAAATGGGTTGGGGAATCACAACACACCTGCACAAGAACTCTATCGCAAATACCAAAGTAAATCTTCATCAAAGAATAGAGTATTTCCATGTGACTCAACATTTTGCTTACTGCTTTCCACTCATGAATGGCTGCATTTGGGTATCTTCCTGTCTGCGCATTACAGGAGCTGTATAGAACACCTAACAGATATCAAATAACTAACTTTACACGAGGGCAATGTTGAAAATGGATTCCTTCTGAAAAATCCCACTGAATGGAGAAGATGGTACTTTTTAGCATCTCTAAGGTACTTATTCTGCCTGCAGGAAAAACTTGTTTATTTCAATAGGAATACACACACAAAAAAAGTACTTGTCTGCAGATGAAAATGCAGTATTTTAATTCAGAAGAATTAAAAAAAATAATTCACACGAAAAGACTGGCATATGCTTTCTTAAGGTCATCTTAAGTTTATTAATAATGGGTTTGAATCAACCCCAAACAAAGATTTCTTCAGTGCAGCCTCCGTTGGTATAAATTACTTGCTGCAATTATACATTTAAAAGGCTTTGGGCTCTAACCTGCTCTTTAGGCCTACAGACAGGGATCTTGGTCCTGTACTAGATCTGATGAACACCACTAGGATATTCCTACGAGAGGAAGTAATTTTCCATGTACAGGTCACTGTGGGACGTTCAGTCATGCCATTTGGCAAGGCTCAGGGAGCATCCTGTGAGACTGCAGGAGCCCTTGACTGCTGGTGTTGGTGAGAGCAGAAATCTGCAGCAGGACCTCTTGGTGCAGCACATGACAGTGTTTAGGTGGGTGCTTGCAATGCAGCATCTTCCTTCCAGTCCCTCACAGATTCCTTCCTATGTTTCTGGAAAGAAATTATACAGATTTGGTCTCAGCTGGACTGAATAGCTTCCTTTGAAAATGCTGAGGTAGATCATTTCAGACGTTTTGGAATGAAATAATCTGAAGCGCTGCTAAATGCAAAGGCATTTTTTTTTCTCTTTTGAGTTTATTATAACGATACTGTTACTATTATGATTGTATCCATTTCAGAAGTTTCCTTTACAGTTACCCAGCTAGGATTAATCACCATCTCTACTGTATGAATTTATGGCCCAAGAGGCATTTTAAGTAGTGATAATAAACAAGTCCTTAGCATTACTTTCAGTGAAAAATTCAAAGCTGGAAAAATGTATTTAATGTTATGATAAAACACTAAGTCACCATTATTGTATTTTACATAAGGGCATATAGGGCATAAAGGTACTTACTTTTATTTCTGGTGTGTAAAGTCAAATGTCATCCAAAAATTATTCTCTTCATCAGTGTCTTCAGTGGAGGGGCAATAATTTGTACTAACTCTTGGAAAACCCAATCTGAATTCATTAATTTTGCAATTCAGCAAGAAATTAGCATATTTAGCAAGAAAGAGGAGAACTCAATCGAAATAGCCTGGTTTCAGGACACCGGCATGAAATTGTATTGAATACCTTTTGCTGCTAGTGCTTAGAGCTGTTGAGAAGGAGGAGGAAACCTCAATAAATTAATGCACCATAACACCAGTCTTACTGAAAACCCAGTTTGTACATTTGATTTTCAGGACTGTGCTCAGTCCATCATTGCATCATTTAAAGCAATGCTTGGCATCACTGAGTCTGTTGCACGGGCTGCTGGACCAGAGGCACCTCCAGGTCTTGGGCAAGTTATTTCACCTTCCTATGCTTCTGTTTCCCCTGCCATTGCTTGCCTGCCTTATCTGCTTAGTCTGGACTGGAATTCTCCAAGACAGGCGTTCTCTCACTGTTTGGTCAGTGAAAAGCCCAACCGAGTCTCAGCATAGCTGCAGCCTTTGTACATTGCTGGATTACAAATACTGCCTCTCACCATAGATATAAATGCAGTGTATCGTACTCAGCAAAACCAAAGTCTTGGTATTAAGACCTCTCTCTAAAGCATCTGATACTCTAAAATCTCAGAGAGATGGAGAAACCACCTTATTTATATAAGCAAGTGTGAAGTTTGGAGGGATATCCATTACTAAAATTTTGTTGCTGCTCTATCTCATGTTCAAGTGGATTATTCAACTTCATAGCTGCTGGTTTTTGCCCAGCACACTATGCAGGCAAAGCTCCATGCCTTTTGATAGAAAGGTCAAGTTCAGGCTGTCTACCTTCCAGACAGAAGTGTCAGCTAGTTGGGAACAGGAGGTGCAGAAAGGCAGAAACCAAAATTGCATTACTAGCTGATTCCATTTTAAAGATACCTGCAAAATAAAACCATCATCCTCCATCAAAATAAACTAAAGCAAGCTTGTGGTTTTATAATTAGAGTTTTAAATGCTGTCTTGATATTTCTTGCTCTTGCCACTTAAAATTCTCAGATTTTAAACAAAATTTACAAGCATAGTAGTTGTTGCAGGTGGTATTGCAAGATTGCAATACCAGTGTGGCTCCATGCAGCATCAAGAATCATTTTTATAGGGAGGGGTAAACCACAACAAGGAAAAAGAAATTAATTTAGTATTTTTCCTTCATATAAATTTCTTTCTGCCTTGAGACCCTGTTTATTTTGTTTGATTTTTTTCTAAACATGCATGAAATTGTTGAAAGTTTCCAAATTTCTCATCCTCACTTTCCATCAGATTACATAGATAACTGCATCCAGGTTTAGATTCTTGTTTCTGGGCTCCTCGTGCATTTAGGTTCTTGTTTAAGATATTTTTCACAGCCCGATTAGAGTGTGAAAGCCCAGTTTGTCCGAACAGAACTGCCAATACGACGTTCCCATAGAAAAAGACTGTCGCCTCCCTGTCCTGATGGAAACCACTCAAGCCAGCACTCTCCTTAAAAAGGAGAGAGGAAGGTTTCGGGGGCTGGGGCACAGGCCGATGCCCCTCTGGCGTATCTCTCCACCTGGCTGTGGCAGGAGAGCCCTTCCCCGGTGTGGAGCCAGCCGGGCCAGTGCGTGAGCGAGTTCAAATTGTGCCCGTGCAGGACTGGTTTGGGAGGTTCGAAGCGCAGGAGCGACACGACCAAAATGCTCCGCTTAGCTAGATACGGCTATTAGGATGCCTAATAAATATTTATAGCCCCTCACCGGGGAGGTGATTGACAGCACGGGGGCAATCCCTACCCTGCAGCTGCAGGCAAGCCGCCGCCTCGGGGAAAGCATCCCGGGGCGGGGGTCGCCTGTAGTAGGGTCGCGTTGCTTCCGCACTCGCGGAGGGGCTTGGGACGGCCCTCGGAGCTCCACAGTTCGTGCGTCCCCCCTCAGGGGCTGCGGGCACGGCCAGGGCAGGGCTCGCCCCGGCCCGCGGAG
>VZTG01004156.1:866660-960782 GCA_013397845.1 Melanocharis versteri
TTTTATGTTCTATTGCACCCCTATAACACTTGGAATTTTTACAAGCATACAGAAAAATTTACGCCTTTACCAAGAACCTAGGTGTTTAAAGTTTGCTGTAAAGATATGGAAGTCTCAGAGATAAACCCATTTTTACAATAGTTACGTTGATTAGTCAGTTAGGGTTTGCAGGCTATTGTAAGCTAAGTTAGAAGTAGTGAAGAAAGCAATGAGGAGAAAGTAGACTGAGGGTGGTAAATATGGGACAAAGAAAACCAGCCATGCTCTGGAGCAAGAAGCAGAGGATGCAAAGCAAGCTGAGAGGGAGGAAAACTGAAGAAATAACTGGGAAAGTGGGGTAGAACTAATGTTAGCTGGCAGGAAAAGAGGAAAATATGGACTTTCTTTTCTATTTGACTCATCACTTATATCAAACTGTAATGAGTTTAAACCTCATGGAGGACGACATTATTTTTACTTACCATTCCTTACGCCAATTCTGTATTTGACACTGTTGTGGTGGGCAGAATCTTAAGCCTATAGAGAGGAATTTTATTGCAGATCAGCTTTGCTGGCTTGTGGTAACCAAATAAATAATTTGTGCACTACCTCAGTCCTGGGCTCTTCTACTGAAACAGTGCATGTGACTGGTTTGTGTTTGCACCTTGGCAATGGTACCAAAAATGGCAACTTGAGCATTCGAAGGATGGTTGGTGGTAACTGCTTTGTCTCATAAATAGCCCAGCTGGAATGTAAATTGCTGACCTGGGGGTGAAGGCCTTTCCAGTCCATTGCAATTACTTGAGCTTTTGGGACTCTTCCAAAACACTGCATTCCAGCTAGGCATCACTGATTCTTTAATTCTGCAAAAAATAAATTGCTTTTCCTTGAATGTGTTGTGCTGTAGTGCAAAGGGACATTCCTCTGTGATACCAAACATCTCAAACCCTCTGACTGGAGAAGGTGTGGTCCTTGGTCCTGATTCAGTCAAGACTTGCACATAACACTTAACATTATATTTATTTGTAAGTCCTTCTAGATTTGTATTCATAGATTTGGATTCACTAAAGATGTCTCAGAACTTGTATACATAGTTTATATATGCAAGACTGCTTCTCATTTTTTTTCTCCCTCAGCACAGTTGAATAATAGTGTTTCTTCCAGTTTCTTTTATCCAATATAAGCTGGAATTGGCTATATTCCTGAATGCCTCAGAATTCATTAAATAATGGAATGGTAGTTTTCCAAGCCAGCATGATACGAAATAACTCTAAACAGGTATACACAAAAATAAAATGCTGAGGTATTTGTTGTTAACATTAAAGTATACTGTTAGATCTTGGGATAACAATATTGCCTGTCCCGGGGTGGTGGGTAATACCAGGAGAAGAACAGGTTTTGTGTCAATGACAGAATGCATTGGGACAGTGCAGTGGTTATTCCAAGATCATCCCTTGACAGTAGATATTTGTGGTGGTGCAGGGTTTTTTTTTTTGGTTTTGCTTTTGGTTTTTTTCCCTCTGTTTTTTGTTTTTTATAGATTAAGGAGATATTAAAATGATTGATTGTTATCCCTTTTGTTTCAATTTCTTTGGATGGAGAGGGGAAACAAACCCTTCAGTAGTTCCCCACCGAAAATCTCTCAGGAAATCTTGAGAGGCTGGGGCATCTCCGAATCACTTTATACAGTGTTTGGGTTTATGCAATTTAATGGTAAGTCTGTAAAGTCTTGTGGACTATGTGTTTCTTTAAAACAGGTTAGCTTTAGGTTCTTTCCCTGTATCTCTTCCTTCCTCCTGTAGCACTATGCAACTTTTTACTTTAGGTCCCAAATTGCCTAAAATGTAAGGGGGAGGGGGGTGTGTGTGTGTGTGCGTGTGTGTGTGTGTGTGTGTTTCTTTTTCTTTTCTTTTTTTTTTTTTCCCTTTTCTTGCCATATAGGCTAAAATCAGTTTTTAGATCTTATGTGATGCAGTGGAAACTGTTACTTTTCTACATCGCTTCTTTGGGCGTGGTGAGACGTGAAATGGTGCCTTTGTAGAATTTGATAGGAGCTCAGTTGAGAGCTGCAGGATGGTTAAGGTTGACAGGGACCTCTGGAGGTCATCTTGTCCAACCTCCCTGTTCAAGCAGGCCCACCTGGAGCTGGTTGTCCAGGTGACTTTTGAGCATCTCCAAGGATGGAGATTCCAGAGCTTCTCTGGATACCCTGTGCTCAGTCAGTATTGCAAAAAAACAAAAAAAAGTGGATTCCTTTGAGATGGAGTTTTGGAGGAGTGTTTAAAATCTTTGTGATTGGCGATGAGTGTTTGATTAAAGATGCAATTTAAACCAAATTAAACCCACCACAACTGAAAACTTCTGGGGTTTGCTTATTGCTAAGATGCTTTATACAGTTTTATGCCACACAAACTCACAAAAGCTGGCATTTTATTTTTCAGCTGGCCTACCTGGTGCTTCCCTTTCATTCAGTTTTCTTGTGATCTCTATCCCAAAAGAGTATGAGCACAAGAAACCTTGAAATCCTAATTTCCTTTACAAGGATGGAGAAGGAAGCCTTGCTTGCACTACTGACTAAAGGAGTTCTTAGCTCTGGAAGAATGCAACTTAATCCTGTCAGATTTAGTAATTCTGGACCACAAACATCCCCACATCCTCCTGCTCCTTTTCTGGTGCAGCTGATGCTGGTGGGTGCTGCACTTCTTCTGTTCCTGAGTCTGGATATGCAGTTCAAACAGATCTTTCCCTAGCTGAAGTCCCAAGTCTCAGGAAAGATTTTCTGGGAAACAAACAAAATACATATTTATCAATTAGTTTACAGTTTGTGGTGTTCACTGTGTGGCTAACATTACTACCCTATTCTGTACTTTCCTTAGAATACATTGAAACTACATTGCATAAATTCAGTTTTGCTGCATTACTCAGATATAATGTACAGCAGAGTATGCAAGAGTACTTATAGTTAAGCATTTACTAATTGTTTTAGAAACTAATTGTGTATAGCTTTTTGACCTAGGAAGGATTTTATCAGTGAAACATAGCAATACTTTTCTTTCCTCATAATCAACTCACTATATTCTGTTTAAACCAACTTTTTTTCTGTCATATTGCATAAAAAAGAGTAATAGAATGCTCTCTACAAGCATGCCAGAGCTCAGCATTGTGTTTTTGGCTATTAGGAAGCCAATGGAGAAAAGCAACAAGGTTCTCTTGGGATCATGTAAAAGAGAACATGGACTGTCAAGATAGTTAGGACTGAATATTGCTTTAGTAATGACAAGTCCTACCTTGGAAACAGCATTCTGTCTGGCAAGAGTCTAAATTCTGTGATTAGGAAATATATTCTATCCTTTATTGCTATGACTTTGTACAGAGATTATTTGGAAAGGTTTGCTGGAAGAATTTTCTCAAAGTTATTTGTCTTCATGTTGAAATCCATAAGGATGGATTATACGTATTTGTTACTCAGTCATGGAGTATGTAATTAGTACTTTGGCTGAACATGCATTATGCATTTAGTGAGTAAATGCTTTCCATTGTAACATTTGTTTGAATAAACCACATTTTAGTATGGATAATCCTCTTTTAACATAAATGGAACATGGAGCTAATACTTAAACATCTTTGGTTTAAAGACTGATGGGATAGTTGTAGTATGCTACTGTAATATCACCAAAGAAATATTGGAGTCACGTGCTATAAGCATGACTACAAGATTTCTGTATTTCATCCAGTCCCATTTCTATCATTCTCATATGTGGTGGTATAGTAATTATAAAGACTTTAATTGCCTAAGAGCCTGCCAGCTTGCATTTGCCAACTATGCTGAAACCCTGGCCAAAATCTTCAAAATCATGCAGTAAGCTGCAGTTGGCTCAGAACGGCGGATATAAATAGACGATATGGTGCTGAATTACAATTCATTATTGAAATTCAACTAGTATCTAGTAAATAGCCATAAAAAGGCAACATTGTTTCCCTAATAAGGGCTTTTAAAAGAATGCAGTATTTTTTTTTATTTAGCAAAGTTGATGTTTATCACAAAATCGTTAAGATCTAGTTTGTAGTTTAGTGACTCTTTCCAAACAAAAATCTTTTTCTGTTTTTGAAGAGTTGTGGTCTTCTGTTTGGTTGGTTTTCAGTAGGAATAGTTCATTATTTTATTTTGAGGTGAGGTAAAATTTGGATGAAGACAGTGCATTTTATACATTAATTGCTTTTCGAACTTCCTCCTTCAGAAATTATATTGAAGAACTGCAGTATCTAGTTGATAGTATTTTCAAAATTATTTGCATTGCCTCTTCCCAATAATAAGGAAAATTCGTGCCAGATTGGAACTTTGAAAATGGGAAGATACAAAGGCTTATTCACGGAATCAGTTTTGACTGATCTGTGTGTGACTCTATAATAGCACCTTCCAGAGGCTAGAATAACATCAAAGTCCAATGGCATGACACATTGTGGCATGTACGGAAAGAGCTCATGGGATAAATCAGGCTGGAAGGGACCTGATAAAGTCTCTAGAGTGGCCTCCAGCAGGGACAGCTGTGGTGTCAGAACAGGTTGCTTTGGGCTTCATTCAGTCACGTCTGTGCAGGCTCTATCTGTTTTCAAATCTCTCAGGACAACCTGTGCTGCTGCTTGACTCTCCTCGCAGGGGAAATGGCTTTATGGGTTATGGGTTTCTCCAGCCTGTATGCTTGGGGTGTTAGATCTTGACTCTGTTCTTTCTGTTGCCTATCAGGTGGTTTTGCAGTTTGATTTTTAGCAAAAGGGGATCAGTTCCCTGATTTAAGTGTTTCACCTAGGTGCTTGGGCTGTTTCTTTTGCACACAGAGAAGTTGGGTGCCTTAGAATCCAAGCTAAAATGCACTTCTTGAGGCAGGAGGTGCAGAGAGTGAGGAAATGCTGCATGTGTTATATTTGATGTCCTGTCTCCATGGAGCTTAGGCATATGAGGCAACACCAAGTATTGGGTGTGCAAGAAGTCCAAAGTCTAGCATTTGCAAAGAATTATGTGGGGCCAAGACCAGGACCTAGTTCCTGAAGATTTGTCTGTGTTGTGCACCTAGAAAAGTTGTTTGACTTATCTCTGCTCCTCTGAAACATGAGACCTTAATGTGAATACTTTAGGGCATTTTAGGTAATAGACAAACAGGTTAGTTTGAAGCACTTTCAGCAGTGTTTCAAGTTACCTTGTGCATTGCTGCCTTCAAACTAGCAGTTCTTCCACAGCTGGTTCTTCTAAGATGTACTAGGTAATTCTGTGAGTGGTAATTTGAGGAATTCAAATTACTTCAGCCCCTAGTTAGCACTTTCAGCATCACTTGGCAGGAAAATGAGAAAAATATTCAGCAAATCCTCAGCCTAAGTAAGTTTAAACCCACTTCTCCTGTACCCTAGCATTGTAACTTGCTGAGGTCTGTTTATGTGTCTCTTATTAAAACTCTGCAGCTGGATGAACAAACCAGCATGCTTGGGGGCAAGAAAGCATAAAGCTATTTCCTTTCTTTTCAAGTGATGGCAATGCTGAGAAAGATGGACCTATGAGTGCTGTGCCACTGAGCTAGAGTTCACTGTCTGCAGATGCAGTTTCTCAGGCTTTATCTATGTTACAGTGAAGTATGTAGCTGCTGGTTTATTCACTAAAGGTATTAATGATGGATACATCAGCTGTCAGCATGCTAATAAGCATCATTAACTATCCTCAAAGCAGCTAAATGACACAGCTGTTGAAAAGGCAGGAGTTGCACTCTAACCTCCTGTCTGAGCTCCTCTTTAGGCCCTAATGGATGGAGCTCACTGAGGGAAAACCTGAGGGCAAAAGCTTGGAGGCGGGTGAGTCTGTGAGAGATTCTTCCTTTTGATGTTTGCTTTAAGGTTAACAGAGCACCAGCATGCATGGAATTGTCTGACTAGAGTTATTGTTTTGGTGTCTAACAACCCACGACCATTTATTAGTTTCTGATGTTATTACTGTCATTGCAATAACATCTAAAAGTTTCCAAATGATGCAGTGAGGCCTCTCTGCCTTCCTTGGTTACTCATAGGTGCAGATTTACTGGTAGGTTAAACTTTTCATTTTTTGCTGCTTTCAAGGTGTTGTCTTGTTGACGCTAAATGTAACAAATTTTCTTTGTAAACTAAGTGTCTCCATGGGTAGCTGTTAATATCCTATTACTGTACTTCTGTTATTTCATAATGTGAGTCTTGTAACCAATTCTTTTATGGGGTTCTCTTTATGGCCTCTGGCACAGAGCTTGGTCTCTGGATTGCTCAATAAAGACCAGACCTCTGAATGCTTTATATCATTCACAAAAATTTAGACCATTCACTAGCATCCAGCACAGCAATTAATGGTTTTCAATTTATTTATTTATTTATTTATTTATTTATTTCTATGAAGGAGAAAATCCCCCTCGCCCTTGCGGGAGGACTGATAAGAGAAACGGGGCGCTCTGAGGTTAAATGGGAGGAGATCTGCGGCGCAGCGAGGAGGCGTTGGGCATCCTCTGCCCCTTAAACTCGGGGCTGGTGTGCAGAGGAGGGCTGGGAGCGGCGGGCGCTGCCGCAGCTCTCCGCGGCCGCAGGAGGGAGCGGGGCGGCTCCGCCCGGCCCCGCCGCGCTGGGCAGGCTCTGTCCTTGGCGGGACATCCGCGGCTCAGCCCGTCTATTCTCGGGGCTGGAGCATCAATGCTATTCTATGTGTCCCGCGGAGTTTTAAAGGTTACGTGGGGCGTTGTGTGCAGGGCGAGAACAAGAGTCTCTTTCTTCTGCAGGCTGCCTGCTTCCAGAGCTGCTGGCTACTTTTGACGAGTGATGAAGTTGTACTTTTTCCTAGTTTTTATTTTTATGGCTGACATTTAAAAGATTCTGAACAAATATCTGCAAAGGGCACCAAATAAGCTGAAAATTATTAAGACTCAAAGATATGAAGTACAGTGATGTAAATATTTAAACCACAATTTCGTTTATTCTTTCCTTTCTTTGATGGATTAAGCTACTCAGTGAAAATCTGTCTCAAGTTCTGTTGCCCACCCCCTCAATGAGAATCTCATTTTGCCATGCAGCACTGCTGGACACAATTGTTATAACAATGACATTTCTTTATTTGTGATTCTGTACTAAGCTGAATTTTAAGGATTCTAGGTTTTCTCCCCATCTTCACATTCTGTCACTACAAGGATTTCATTTCTCAAATGCTCAAAGAAACCCAAACACAGTATGACCAAAGAATATCAATAATAGCTATTCATCAACTCCTTTAAAACATGACTATTGTTTTAAAATCAAAGTTCACCAGAAATACAGAACAAATCAGGTGCTCCAGTCAGTTATGCTAGTTCCTCAGGAGCAATGCACCATTTGAATTCAGACACACAGAAGTCCTCCTGACCCTCAGTTTACTGGTGTTCAGAACAATGTTTCTCAGCCTTTTAAGACTTGCACAATTTTTTTCCTGATGGGGTTATTTTTTTCACATCTTACATTTGCCCTAGAAGAAGAAATGTGATGGTAGTGATGACAAATACAGGCACTTTTTCCTTTTGAGGCTATACGATGATATTTGACATACAGAAATAAAGCACAGAGGTATTCAGACAGACTGTCACTACATTGCAGCCACCCCACAGATGCAGTATTTTATTATAGACCTGTATGTAAAGGATATGTTTGTGAGATTTGATGTGTCCAGTAACTTCTAGCATGATGTGTAGCAACTTGAGCCCAAGCCCCATCTTCACACCTTTGTCCCCTTACTCACTTTAGAAAGATACAGACATTAAACAAACTGTCCTTTTTGAAATAAACCAACCCAAATGTACAAACAAATTAGTAATGTAAGAGAAAAAAAATCACTGAGGCATAAAACCTAAAACCTTGAGGCCAATTATTCTGTGGTGGAATATCATATGAAACATAAAAATATAGCGAAGTTAGCTATTCATTGTAACCAGGCAGAGCTGAAATACTCTGAAATACAAAAAATCACCAAATGTCAGGTACTAAATCTGAACTGATTAAACATGTAATTAATTTAGTTGATGTGTTGATTTTGAAGAATTTCAAACTAATATGTGTGTACTAATAAAGTTGCATTTTTGCATTGCAGCAAGCATGAGCAGCACTTTTTATTTGCCATCCCGGCCCCCCAGTTTTGTTTTACACAGCTGAGTAACTGTAAACTGAGACTTTCTGTCATGTGGAAACAACAAGAAAAATGTTTGTAGTCTCCTAAATACCTTTTTTTTTGTCCTAAAGATGTCATATAGTCAAAGCACAATTTTCCTCCACGGTTAAATATTAAATGACAGCAATTTGCTTGTTGATTGTTGAGAATCGTTGCTACAACATTTGGGGTTTGGTGATTTACTTATTTATTGATTTATTCTCCAAAAGAACTTTTTTGTTTCCACGGTCCAAAGGATAACTCTAGCAAGATAGTGACTGATGGAACTGATGCTTTATAGGTGCTTTTAGTTTTGAACTTTGGAACTAACGCTAGCAATTCTCAGGAACAGAATTAACACGTAGCTTCTTTCTGTAATAACACTGACCTGCTTTTTGTAGCTCACAGAAGGTGCCATGCTGGACAAGCAATGCTGAGTGCTAAGTGAGGAATGTACTGCACACATCTGCCTCTTGCAGCTCTTCCAGCAGAAGAATCAGGAAGTTTTGATAGTAGCACTACAGAATGATTGGAAAACAGGAGGCTGCAGAATTCAGTAGCTTCTGTCAACTGTGAGAGTTTTCTTCTCTTGTGCATAGGGTAATGTGACCTACTAATGGGACCATTAACTGAAAGGGTCGTGCCAGTTGCTTTGGGAAGTGGGACAGGAAGGTGAAAGTGACAAGTCTGTACCTAATTGTCAGAAATTGGAGGGTGTCACAATAGAAGGACTCTTCTGAACTTTATTATTTCTTTTCCTATAGTTGGCCAATATCAGAGAAAAGAAGTGGGCTAATAAATAATAAAGTTTGATATGTTGCAGCCTACCTTGAGTTTTACACAAAGTGGCAGCTCCAGAGCAGTTACACCCCTGACTTCTATTGCTGTCTCCCTCCAATTCTGTTGGTGTTTTAGCTCTGTAGTACAGAAAAGAGTCTTTCATTCATATTTTGTCATCAGCTTAGGCTCCTCCTTGTCTCCTGAGACCCACGTGCAAACATATTTGCAGAAGAACTTGCTTAATAGTTTCATAACCCATTTTTACAAACAACCTGCACCTTTAATTCCTTGAGGAATTCCTTTCAGGTGCAGTGTTTATCACACAGGTTTGCCTGTGGCCGAGTACGCACATCCTTAGTTGCACCTATCTTTGTCTGCACTGTAAGGGAGGCTTGGTGTGCATTGGCAGTGCTGCTTTTAGAAAGAACAAAGGGCCTGTAGATGCAGAGCCTGAGATGGAATTGTATCACCTTGTGCTTGATGAAAGCTTACTTTGAAGAAATGCTGTCCATAAGACATTCTTCTGCTGTATCACTCAGGCTCTCGTTAAAAAGGGGTGTTTTCTATAATCTTCTTTTCCACTTTCCCCTTTTTATTTTTTTCCCTCCAGTTTCCATCATGAGTATGTTCAAAGTTGTTAGTGGTGCTGAATGTGACAGAAAGCCAAGCAGGAAGTCTGGGACTCATATGCCATGCTTTGAGTTCCCTTCTGACTGTATGAAATGAGTGAAGAATCCAGGCTGTCTCTCATTGCTTTATGGGGTTTTTTTAAACATTGATACAGTTTTATCTCCTCATCTGGGATCTTGTGATACCAGAGAGAGAAGCTGGTGTGATACAAGAGTCTTGAGCTCCATTGCTTTCATGCAACACATCTGTTTCATATACTTGATCTCTCAAGTTATTAGCAGCAGGGTTACAGGTGTCAGGCTTTCAGCATAGATTCCTTTTAACTGTGTCATGAAGTATGGTTTGTTAAACAGTACCTCATGTTTCTTTTCAAAAATTACATTTACTATCAAACACAGTAGTTGAGTTATAAGTAGAAACTAAAATGGTGGCACGAAGCATAAATATTTCTCATCTTTGGGGATGATGAAAGAAAATACCTTTTAATAAGAGTGTTTTACTAAAATGAGTAAAGGTGAAATGTGAAGATGGTTTGTGGGCTCAAGATGCTAAACATCATGCTAGGAACTACTAGGACACATCAAGTCTCACAAACATAGCCTCTACATCCAGGTTCATGATAAAATACTGAACCTGAGAGATGGCTGAAACGTAGGGACAACCTGTCTGAATACCTCTATGCTTTAAATCTTCATGTCAAATACCATTGTATAGCCTCAAAAGGAAAAAGTGCCTATATCCTTACATTGCTGCTGTTGCCTTTCTTGTTCTACAGCAAGTGTAAGAGATGACAAAAACAAACTGAGGATCAGGTGGTCTTGTGTGCATCTCTGAATTTGAAAGGTGCATTGCACTTAAGGAACCAGCAAGACTGGCTGGAGCACCTCATCACCTCTCTGTTTCAGGTGAACTTTGATTTTGAAACCATAGCAATGTTTTAAAGCAGTTGATAAATAGCTGTTATTGATATACTTTGGTCATACTGTGTTTGGGTTTCTTTGAGCATTTGAGAAATGAAATCCTTGTAGTGACAGAGTGTGAAGATGGGAAGAAAACCAAGAATCCTTAGAATTCAGTTTAGTATAGAATCATGAATAAATAAATGCCATTGTTATAACAACTGTATCCTGCAGTGTTGTATGGCAAAACGAAGCTGTTTGAATTTCTTAATTGAATTTTCATACGTAGCGTATTTGGATTCTTCCTGCATAGAAGCTTAGTTTATTTTCCTGCATGCTGTGAGATTAAAACATGGCAACATTAGGCATTTTTTAAACTTTTAATTCTTAAGACGTTGTGCACAGATTGATTTCCACACCACCACCACTTCCTACTTTGTGTTGTTTGAGAGAAATATGCATCTTTAAATTCTATTCCTTATATGTGCTAAAGCCTTTCAAATACATTGCTGAAGCGTTTAGCAGAGTGGTACCCTATTATATTCATATATGTGCAGTTCTGTCCTTCCTTAGTTGCTCTGCCTTGTCCACTGTGGTATTTTAGTCGTCTTTTTTGAGTTCTTGGGTTTTTGTCTGGAGTTTACAACTGTACAGGATGGACTTTTCAGTAGCTAATTCCTGGTGTGTTTCTTGAAGTGACAATTACTAAGTAATGGGGTTTTTTTCTGATATGTGTAGATCTGGATGCAAACAAGACAAAGGTTTTATACTGTCTGTCTACATTTATAAAAGTACTCTTTAGCTGTGAATGGGGATGACTGAAGCACAGCCAGGAAAACTTTATTTGATATTTGGATTATTGCCATAAATAGAATTCAGCTAACACATGCCTTTGTCAGTTGTTGAAATTCAACTTTAAAAGGATTAATTTCTCAACCTTACCCTGTTGTGTAGAATCCTGAATATTAACAGCTTTTCTGAAGGTTAGTGGAACACTGCATCAACTGGTTTTTGTTCAGCTGTGAATTGCTCTTTAATAGGAGCATTTTTGGTTCTTAGAGTTGTGTTCTAAAAAATGCAAGAAACAACTTTGACTTCTCATTTTTATTTTTAAGTACAAGAAATAATGATATTACACCTGTGATAAAATTTTAATGACTTTGGTGGTTAATATATTACTGATCATCTTTCTTTAAAATAGAAGCGGCTGTCTTTCAGCAAATTCTTCTATCTTCACTAACGTACTATAGTGTGCATTTCAGTGTTGGAGTAGCTGCATTTTCAGGTAGGATTTGGATTTTACATTGCCCAGTGCTGCATCATCGATGGAGTGCTCAGATCCTCTGCTGATTGTTCAGTGGAGCTGCGCCAACATGAACTTTTTAATCATGAAGTTTTTTAGTGCAGGTAGAAACATGGCATCTGCCTTTCCCTGTGTACTGATCAATTGTCTTGATTTAGAGTTGGCTCCTTTAGTCTGAAGCCGGAGGAAACTGGAAGGAAGATTTTCTGTTTGGTTGTGTAAAGCATTCCTGTACACGCTGCAGCTTCTTTGAAAACCTGCCACTGCTGCTGTAACATCAGTGCGGCTCTGCTGCTGCTCATAACAGGAGCACTGGTGAGAAGACTTGTTTCATGTCTTCTACTGCTCTACCATCTACAGGCACTCTGAATTCAGTGGGGCAGATAGAGGGAGGCTAGAGCACTCTATACTTTGTTTCCACTGTCATCTCTTTAGTGGTGCTGCTCAAATGAAAACACTTGATGAGTATTAGGAAGGATACCACTTGTCTTGCTGACATGCTTTCATTTGAGAGCTGTGTGAAAATTAGTGGTCCAGATAGTGCTGGGAAACTTATTCTGAATATGTTAACGTCACTAAGAACAGAGGGAAGCAGTCTTTGTGTATATGTCAATTAATCACGTTATTTTGAGATGTATACTTGAAGACATTAAATAAAAGCATTGTTTTAGTAAGTCTTTCCTAGCGGATTGAGCACTGGGCAAGTTAAATTTAATTTGTGCCCTGCTGATGGCTGGCTGAGGAGTCTAGGCATTCCTCCTATGACTCACTTTCTGCATTTTCTAGGGGTAGTCAACTTTCTACAAAGTTTTAAGGTGTGTCCATGAAGACTCTTACATAGTGTACGGTGTCCTTTTGCTCACTTTCACCAAGGGTAGGTTTTTCTCGCGCTTTGGCTTTTACCATGCAGTTATGGTTAAATTTCTATGGTTAAGTGTGACTTGGCAGAGTTAGGTTTATGGGGGACTCAATGACCACAAAGGTCTTTTCCAATTTAAATGATTCTGTCCTGGAGAATTTTAAAGAATAACAGAGACTGAAACCATATGAATTAATAATAGCTTTGTGACTTATCTGATTGCTGAAAATGGTTCTTTTCTTGGCTACATCACTGATTTCAAGGTACCATAGCTAAATGCAGCTGTTCCTGTTCACTGTAGCTAATGTACCTCTTGTGTGTGTATGTGACTTGCTCATCTGTCTGGGGTGGATCTGAAATGATGTTAAAGGTGCAGAGGTGTGTGAGAAACACCATTTGGATGCTTTCATATATCCAAAATGGAAGCTGTTCTGCTCTAAATTGAAATGAATTCCATTAGGAGGAATTCATTTCAAGCAGAAAGTATGTTAAGAGCTACTTCTGCTTACAAAAGTGCACGTCATCCCTGAAGAGGCTTGGAAGGATTTCAGATCTGCTTGTGCTTTTACATTAAATGAGTGATTTCTGGTGTTTCTATTCCTCTGCCCTTGCTCCATTGCTACTGTGTCTTTTTTTGCATTTTCCCATCATATTGCCAGTTTGTCCCAGCAAGAGTCCTTGAGCCATTGCCTTCCTGCATGGGTGGCTTTAGGTGTGCTCTGTATTCTGTGTCTGCAGGCACCATCTCTGCTTAGCCCCTGGTTAGGAAGTGCAAGCAGGCTCTTCCGAGTTTACATTGAGCTATGCAGTTCAATTAGCTACATTTTATATAGCTCACTGAGGCATAACTTTCCCCTCAGCAGAGCCCCCTTCTCACAGGGCAGCTCTCTGCCTCTTGTATGTGTGGTGACAGATTTTTGTGTCATTTGCGCCTTGTGTGAATTCTTGTGCTTCATGGAAGCAGAAGCAAAGAGGGCAAAACACACTTTTGCAAATTTTTGGGTTTTTTTACCCTGCTTAGTGTGGTGGTGTAGAGGAATCTTCTCCAGGTCCCAAAGATTATTTGGACAACAGGCCCAAATGAAAATCCTGTTCCAGTGGCAGGAAGAGCATGGCAGAGATATGCGGAGGCTTGGTGAGCACCCTGGCCCCACACCTCTGGGGCAGGATCTGCCAGCCTCTCTGCCTGGCCACCGTGGTCAAACTCTTGTACCTTCCAGGGTTTTCTATGAAGGATGGTGTGTTCCCTTCTTGGAGATTTGATCTGGGTCTTAAAGATGCATGTGAACTAGTGGGGCAGGGGAGTGAAAAGCAAAATGTGCTGAGGCAGCTCAGGTTTTCTGAGATGTATAAAGAAGCTTTAATATTTCTAATTTAATTTTAATTGTTAATCTCTTTATTTGCCATTAAATTAATCTTCAGCTATTCTGTGTTGTTCATTTCTTTTATTTTCTTTTTATGTCTATTTCCTATGGATTAACAGTATTATTCATTCAAAGGGTATAGCTATCAAACATAATGAACAAATAATTTGACGGTCCAGAAGCCTTTTTAAAAACTATTACTTTTAGGGAATAGATTAAGCAGTTAATAGGTTATAGTGACACAGTAAGAAAGAATTGAACAACCCATCTCTCCTTGGTTTGGTCTACATTAACTCCCTCATGTTGGTTGCTAAAGCTCTCATCTGCTGCCTGCAACACCTTCCCATCCCAAAGTTAACTGTTTCTTTCTTGTTGGGAGCTGGAAAAATCTTGGTGAGGCCATTTGGGGAGCAAGCCAAGATCTCTAAAGTCAGTTTGTGGAAGGCTGCTTAAGCTGCTGCCACTGGAGATGGAAGGTTACTGTATCAGTCCCACGCCTGAGAGTGAATAGGTGATGGAGTTCTTGTAATGTGTAACTTCTCTGCTTGAAAGCTGAAACATGAGTCCGTGTTTATACATTTGAATGCTTCACATTTTAAAATAAAAGTAATTACCTGTAGTGGCACGCTAAATAAACTGCATTTTTCCCTCTTCAGAAACACTTTTCCTCTGGAGAATTCAGCAGCAGCAGTATTAGGCAGTTGCTCTTTTCAGAATATGTGATTTCTTTCCTGGCCCTGAACTTTTATCTTGCTGAAACAAATATTTTACGATTAAGAACACTTGGTCACATCTGGTACATCTTAAAAAAGGTTGCTTTTCCAAGAATAGCATGCAAACATGAAATCAGAATCACAAGCAGATGTTTGCTAATATGGCCATAGATAACCTTTCAGTTTCATGTTTAATTTTTATAAATAACCATCCGTAAAGAATGCAGTTTAATAGAGAACAGAGATAATTTCTGTCAGTGTTAATATGTTAACTTTACTGTGTTGTTGATGTTGTACTTATTACTATAAAATAGCATTATTTATTGCATAAAATTGTCAGCTGCTGTTTACACAAAAAGAGACATTTTTGTCATTGCTCTTTTACAACCTGGAAATGTTTGCTTTTCTTTAAAGAACACAGGATGATTATCTGTGTCAAAAAGACTGCTAATTTTGGTTTAATTCTTTCATTCATTGATAACTTACTTGTCAGAGTGCTGTGAAATAGAGGGAATTTCTGGCTTTTTGTTTGCCTTTGCATTTTTAGTGAGCTTGGGATAGCTCTTGCAGTTGGGCTGGTAAAAGTGAGGTATTTGCTCCCTTGACTGCTGGCCTCAAAGAAGCATATTTTGGCTTACTTAAAAAAGGTCTGTTTCATAAGGCAGACCAGTAGCCTTTTGTTCTTCTCTTATAATATTCTCCTTTTAACTTACTTAAATTAGTTTTGGATAGTTCAGCGTACAGATGCAGCTGACAATACTTTTCCCTCACTGAAAAGCCTGCCTGTCACTGCTGCAGCAGGAGACAAAGGCCTGAGCTGTGCTGCCACTGCCTCTGCCCTTCTAAAAGGGTCCATGTCACACTGGGACCTTAATTGGAGGCAAAATGTATTCAGATGCCATCATAGGGAAGGCACGACATGGGACAATGTCAGAAGTGTCCCTTAGCAGTAAGAGCTGTGGTCTCTGGATGCTCCAAGCATGAGGCAACTGCCATCTGCTCTCTGCTGAGGTATCCAGTACGTCATGTCTTTAGGGCAGCTCTTGGTGTTTTGGGAGTTCAGGATGGTGGTGACTACTCATGAATCTGAAAAATAATTGTTGGCAGAGGCAACAATTGTTGGGGAGGAATGCAAGTTACCAAATCTGCTTACTCAGAGGATGAACCTTGTAAGGGAGAGGGGTGATGTTCATTGATGTGGTGCTGCCCGGGCTGTGCCACTCGCAGTACCCTGCAAACCCCCTGCCCTGGCTCCAGAGAGCTGTGCAGGACCAGTCAGCAATTGGGCAGGTGGAGAAGGGTGAGATGGGTTAAGTGCCGAAACAGGTTAATGTGAGTGAACAGTCAACCCGTAGAAAGTGTATGTTTGGGGCTTTTATTGGTGTGTGTGTTTACTTTTTTATTTTTAAGTTTAGAAACTTTGAAACATCTCACTTGATGATAATATTGACTTTCCTCAGAAAGAGAGATGCACATGAGTATAGCAAGTATATCTCAGCATCCAAATTTGTAGATGACGTAAAAGAACTGTTTGGGAAAGATAGCACAGCACTGAGAATTCATTAGAGCATTGCTTGCATTAGAGTTGAAATACCTTCAAAGAGAAGCTAACAATTGAAATAAGTTCAGAAGCAGAAGAGCCTTGCAGGCATTAGGGAAGGGGTGGGAAGAAGCTTATGTGTTAGCAAAATATCTCCAGCTAGAATATTATTTTACATCCCTGTTCAGTAGTTTGCTCCCTTGGTAATTTACAAATAGAAAATAAAATTTAGAATTATAGCTGATTAGACATTGTGAGTTCTCAACAAAACATGTTTGCATTCTGTATGCAATTATTACAGAGTTGCTGGGTACAACTTGGTAGATGAATTTGAGTTATCTTTTGTGTTCCAGCAATTTAGACTCTTCTGTTTTGTATGAAGAACGAACTATGTTCTTCTCCAACTACAGCACTCTTTAGATAAAGGATATTTTATGTTATTTTTTAAACCAGTAATTATTTTTCAATTTTATAGTGAAAATTAACCTAATTTAATCAAGCATAGCCTGTACAAAAGATTTTGATTTTTGCCAGTTGTGATTGTGTAGACTGCATTCAGGTTTAAATAAGCAGTGTCGCTATTCTCAATTCCCAAGACATAAACCCAACTACTTTCTCTGGCTCCTCTTCTTTCTCCTGGCTCACTTACTTGCAAGTGTTCAATTGCTTTGGCCCACCCTGGATGTGAATCTGTGGTTCTTGCTAACAGATTGTCTGGGCTTGTTCTGAAAACTGCCACTTATGCATCTTGGTGTGGAGGCAATACTGGAGCATTTTGCCAGTGACATGCTCTTTTGATGGGAAACTGGGGCAAGGAGAGGCAGAGGCACTGGGATTCCGCCTTTTGCTTTCTCTTAGGGTAGTCTGAAGCTGTCTAGTAGGGCCAACCATTTGCAGATGTGACCAATGATTCCCTACTGTTAAGCAGTGTTCTTAAAACTACATTTGTTTTGAAATTTTGAGAGAGCATAGGCTGTGCTTATCAGCCTACAAGGCTTTGTGAATATGAAATGTTGTCTTTAGTTTGGGAAATATCCGTTAAACCACTTAGACGGAAGTTAAAGGGCAAATTGCATATTTATATCTCAGCCTTTCGGTGGATCCACATTAATTGTTTGATGTACTTTTGATGACGGTCTTTATTTCAGGATATTGTCACCTTGAACCTAAATCACATTAATGGTGTTGATAATCTTTAAACTCGTACTGTTCTTGAGTGACGGAAATAAGAGAAGACTCAGGTGTGAGAAGTACGACACCGATTATGTGGATGATTGTGGTTTGATCTGTTGCCAATACGGTATCTAAATATTGCCAATGCAGCCTATAATACAATCAGGCCTAAAGAGTTATATCATAAGCAGGTTCAATTAGAAATGTACATGTTTGCAGCCTTTGGCTTGCAGAATGCACAATTACAAGGCTACAAAGCACCGTTGTGGCTACTTTTGGGTTTTATTTCTGCACGTGACCGGATCTTAGTGCTGTTACTCACCTGTCCAAAAGTGTGTGTTCCCTGTCTTTAGACTGGATGTACCCTGCAGGCATCTCTGCCTGGGGAAGGGGTGAGGGTGCGATCCACCTGGAAGCTGCCTGCAACTTAAGGGGACCAGTTGGCCCAAACTCCAGCATTTTATACCATTTTGCAGGCCGATCTGTTCCAAAGTCAGTTGCAGTCATCATATCTTCCCCATCTCTGGAATGCATTCATTATGTGGACATACAGACAGTTCCTCCTGCAGTTCCCACCTGGCATTCTAATATTAGGAAAAATCACATTGCCAGTCAGAGACAATTGCAAGGGAGTGGGGGTGTGTATGTGGGGAATAGGACTCAAAGACCTGACTGTCTTTCCTTGCTGTCACCCAGCTGCTGCAGGGCATTTCTGCTGGGTTAAAAATATTTGGTTTTGAGATCATTGCAATATTTTTCTGAAGTGAATAGCTGTTAAATTGCTCATACTTCCAGCTTTAATTGCATTTTAACAAACAATGTTTTGGTTAGCCAGCCTCGATGGTGTGTTGTTTGCAGGGTTTTCAGCTGTGGCTGTCTGTGGGAAGCCGCCAGTGCTGGTTTCCAAAGGAGCTTCGGCACACTCACTCCTGACTCACTTTTTTCCTGTTCTAGGTTTCCTGAAGTTCCTGTGCTGTGATGCCCCGGAATGCCTCATGGCAGAGCCACCCGGCCACCCCGCTGGAGCGTGGCGCTCCCCTGTAGAGAGCTGGGTAAGTGAAACCTCATCCTCGGCGTGGAAAGTGCTGCCCGCCCACATCTCCTGTCTTCACAAACCTGGTGGCACGGGCTGGTCCCATCAGCCCCTTCTTGTGCGTCTTACCACGCTCTCCTGGCTTCATGTACATTGGAGGAGGGTTTGCTGGGAAGTGGTGGATGCATGTGCGTCTTATTTCTGACATGCTTTGGGACAGTTTCCTCTGGAGAGGTGATTATGAGTTAGATGGATAGGGAGGATATAAAGGCAGAACTGATAGTTGGAGATGCTCACTAAGTTGTGAATTACGCCTCCGTTGTCTTTTTTATATATATATACAGAAGATAAGCATTGGGGTGACGAGGTGCATCTGAAATGACCCCTTGCTCCCCTCTTTAAAAAAATTAATTTCTGGAAAACTATTTTTTTTTTCTGCCATGAACACTATTTCCTTCATGTGCTGTGAACCCCATCGCATCTTCCATTTCGTGCTAAAATTTGTTAGATGTGGCTACCTAATTCCAGTAATTATGGAATAATTACTCTCTATGTGGTACTCCAGTTGTATCATTTCTCTCTTGCAAAACTAAGGTGTGGTGGGTGGCTGGGATCTCCTGTTTAACCCTCTAAGGAAGGCATTTGGCTGTTTTCAGTGCCTGAATTGGACTTGGGCCTTTCTTTATGATTTTATCGGTGTATAGATCACTAGGTCTGCTAGGGAGTCTTGCTGAGACACAGCTTACAATTCTCATATTTGGGAATAAATCTAGATATTTTCATGCTAATATTTGTAGTTTTATAGACGGTTGTCAGCTATTAGATGGAACTGTGGACTTCCTGGACCTAGATCCTTCTAATAGGCCTGGGAACAAGTCCCATGGGTCTAAGGGAATAGCTCTAGGAATTAATCCAGCTGTCCAGGAGGAAGGACAATTAAAGTACTCATTGACATCTGATCATTTACTTTAACTATAAATATGGACAGGAAGGAGAGATGTACCTGAAATGAAGAAATATTCACTCTTTGTTTTTCTACTACAAAGAACTGTCTTGGGCAGTCTGAAGCCTGAATATGCCAAGCAGAACTGAGAAGAAATTATCCTGTTTTATTTAGATAATGCAGTCTGATGCTGGGATAGTTCCTCAGACATTTGTTTTAGGAAACTTGTAGATTACTGATGGACTGTTGCCTTTTGGATTTCATTTGGGCTCTGGCAAGAATACATTTTGATCTCTGAATCCCCCAAGGCCAAATACTTACATTTTTGGTTTACTACTGTAGTTGTTCCAGCAAGTGCCAGCTTACTTATCAAGTGGTGGACATTCATCACTAGTGTCTGAATTAATGGGTGGAGATGCTGCTGATTTTGAAAAATAGTCTGATTCCCAGGAAATGATCTTCAAAGCTATGCTGTTAACTGATTATTTCCTGTCTTGTCCCATCATCTTCCTTGGGAGAAGATGGTTGCAAGGAAGAGGCTTTTCTGTCTAGAGGCCCACAAATTCAGAGGAAGTCTGTGGCTGCTGTCCTGCCTTCCCCTGGGGTGGAAACTACGTGGGTGAGAAATGCGTCTGCATGGTCAGGGCAAAAACTAATAAGTTATTTTGTTAAACTGGACAACTTTATGGTCTTGAAAGCACTGTCTGCGGGCTGTTGTTCTGGTGTCTGAGGGCTGGTGTGTTGGGGCAATGTCTCTGGGAGGACTTGCAGCAGTGGTGGGTGATGGCTGTTGCTGAGAAGAAATGTGAATTGTTGTGTCATCCTTGTTGATGTGAAGTTGCTTGTGAAATCATTGTCAGCAGAGCACCATCAGTACATTGGTAACAATCACCTGAACTGATGACCAGGTCCTGTTCAGGCAATAAACATGTTGAGGTCTGTGGTTGCAATCTGTGCCCCTGGAGGGATTGTACTCTTATTTGCCTCTTGGGTAGAAGGTGTCAGCAGTTTGCTCCTCTCATCTTGAGATCTGACCAGTGGAGTTACCTTGTCATCAGGTTTTGTGATGCTCTTAGCTCAAGCGTTTGAAGTTGTTTCTGTTCATCATGCTTTGCATTCACTACTGGCTGTCTTGAGACAGGCTGAGTTTAAATTCACCTTACTGCTGTGTTTGTAGTTCTGAGGGACAGTTTCTGAGTCTCTGCAAGACACCTTCTTTGAATCTGAAGTACTTTTTTAAAGTAGGTTTAGTACTTGAAAATTACCTCCCCTTTGGGATTTTGCTTCCAGCCCAAGCTGGGAGACAGCAAAGCTTTGAAGTGGGGTCCGGGAAGGCGGTGTCTCAGTCTTTCGCTTTGTGTCTGGTTGGTGACACTACAACCTTTTGTATCTGCTTTAAGGATATATTTTTTTCAGTGTTTTTTTTTAAACTCTTTCCACAGCTGGTTATTCACTTCATTAATTTTATTTGGAATAGGGTGGCTGTAGTTCAGTAGAAATTTGCCTTATAGTTGTTTATAATGGCGTGAACATTTTCCAGTAGTAGATTTTTTGGGGTCAGTTGATTCACAACCAGCCATGACCGGCATCCGCTATAGGTTGATTCTTGTTGATGCAAATAACTGATTTTGACCAGTTTGGTTATACCAGATGAAATAGGTTCATTTTAGGCAACCTAATCTCAAAACGGGAATGGCTATGTGGTGGGGCAGAGCTGCAGCACATGGAAGTTTCCCAGCCTTGGCTGAACTGGTGTGGATTCTCAGCACTGAGCTGGAGATTTCCTCCAGTGATTTTAGGAGCTGAAAGGGAGCACCTGCAGTAGCTGAGTTAGCTGGAGTTGAAGGCCGTTGAGCAGCTTGAGCTTCATCAACCCGGCACTACTACACCTCTCCCTCCCCGACACCACTCCTGGGCTTGTACTTGAACAACCCTATAAAAATGATGAGGTTAAAGGGAATCTTGTGTTTCTTTATGGCTATTTATTGGTATTTTCCTGCTGCTATGGGTATTCACTGCATGTGATTGGCTAGTTGCATTACATGCTCATCACTTACCAAACCTGCATGTTCAGAAGGTGTTTTTCTTTTCACTTCTGCTTTTCAAATTATTTTTTTTCTGAATGTGGTGGGGAGCGTGTGTGTGCGCTGCTGGTATCTTTTGCTTCAAGTTTTCCTTCTGAGTCCTTATCTCTGCATATATATTTATGTTGGGTGTTTGTATTTCAGGTGCCCAAGTTGGAAATTGACTTTCCTTGATAGTGTGCCTAAGGCATTTGCACCGTGTCTTTCCTGTGCCTGTGTGCATAAGCAAAACAGGTGTACCTGATAAACAATTTTGACTTTCTCCAGCCATTTAAATGAGTCAGAATTCTTTTTCTTTACAGATTTTGGCTTTGCCAGTGTGTTGTTCTCAGGACTGTTTTCCCTCCTTGTTCTTTTGTGTGTCTCTGGGCTTGTGTGGTTTCTGCATTTCTCTTCTGTTTTACCTTTCTTTGGAAATCAAAGGAAACACCCTAGTTTATGGCACTTCTTCATCAGCCCTTTCCTCCTTTTTATTAATTTCCTTCCTTTCTTTCTGGGATAACTGTAACCTTTGCCCATCCTGTGATGGGATACTTGTGTCACAGATTCTTGTGAGGTGCTTGAATTGTGTGGGGGCAAACTGCATCCTGAACAAATGCTCAATTTGCTGATCTTTAAAGCTCTACCTCGTTTTTTTTAAATTTAATTTACCAAGTACATATATGTGTGGACATCTTTATTTCATCAGTCTGGGTTTCTTCCCATACCTTGCAAGACAGAGACTTAGCACTGCGAGCTTTCCAGAGATTTCCTTATCTCTGAACCTTTTACATATATATACATACATATATATATATATAAAAAGTAAATTTTGCAAAATATTCATCTGAAGAGTGCAACATCCTGAGACAGGAAGATGGCCTGTAAAACAAGTACTGCAAGACTCTTTTTACCTTTTTCTGTGCTCCAAGATGTAGTTCTTCGGAGCTCCTGGATCTTGACACACTGAAAAGAGCTGTGATAGACGCCCCATGTCCCTCCTTATTTTTTTGTGCTGGAGCAGATTCATTTAACACTCACTGTAGCCTCAGTTATGTAGGCCTCAGCATTGCCCTAGTACATTTTTGGTGTAATCATAAGGATGTCTCTTTTAATTAGAGAGTTAAATTTATCTGCTCTGCGAGACGATAGTTCCACCCTTTCCTCCCCAGGCTGTAGAAATGCCGTGTCTTCCACTGAAAGGTCAATAAGGAGACTATCACAGTGACCAGCACCATCACAGTGATCAGAGAGGCTGGGCACAGCATTTGCCGTGGGCATGACTCGGGCAGTGTTAGCACAATAAATGTATGA
Organism: Melanocharis versteri; assembly: GCA_013397845.1. Lineage (NCBI taxonomy): Eukaryota > Metazoa > Chordata > Aves > Passeriformes > Melanocharitidae > Melanocharis > Melanocharis versteri. Next base: position 889,424 of record VZTG01004156.1, read on the forward strand.
TCGCTCATGGTGAGCCTCAGGGCACCACGCTCCTCCTTAGGCAATGAGTCTTTTCCCATTTTCAAGGCAGATGCATCTGCATATGAAGATGAAAACAGACCCCAGCTTCTAGCCTGAGAAGCAGAGTCCTCACCCAGCTGGGTGTTGATTCTCACCATCAAGAGCTGAGGAGGTATTATTTTCTTTCTTTCCCTTGTTCTATTCAAGAGGATTTACAGGACCTTCTGAGGAGGAGAAAAATGTTGTCTTTTAACACAGCCAGTCCTGCCCTGAGTTCGTATTTTGAGGAACTGCTTGATTTCTTCATCTTTGTTCCTCATGAACTGCAAAGGTGTCTTGGACTCTGACCATCTGATTACTCCTTCCAAGAAGGATCTTCACTTTCCTCTCAAATAGGAAAGGGTGGATTTTGAACCCTTGTGAACTTGAAGAGGGTAGGTAGTTTTGCAGTGAGAACTGTGGAAGAGTGTGTATTTTTAGCAGTGGGGCGTGTGATTCGGGAAACACATCGGACCCTAGGGTGAAGCTGAAGCCCATTCCATTAATGTAAGACATGAGGGCTGAATAGGGGGGTATCAGGATAGAGAGGTTTCCCACTGCTTCTGTGAGGAAGTTTTATTTGCTCAACGTCCACCAGTTAATGTTCAGCTGGTGTTTGTTATTCCTGCAGAGTTGACATTGGCGTGAGTCTGTTGTGATGTACAGGGCCTTCTGCCCAGATCAGGATTAGATCTGATACCTGCTAATATTTTGTGCCAGTTGCTTGAACCTGGGACCAACCCCTCACTTCTGCATTTTCTCCTGAGGTGTTTTGTCCCTCTCTTATCTATCACCATTTTCAGGAGAATAGGAAACATCCCAACCTGCACTGCCAGTGCTCCTCTGCAGAATGTTTATTGCTGGAAAGGCCTTAAATTCTCCATCAAAGCTCCCTCCCAGTTTTGCGTTGAGACATCAGTTTCTCTCTGGATTTTCTACTTGGTTGGTTTTCTACTGCTAACCTTTCACCTCACTGTGGGGCTGAAGTATTCCTACAGCTTTTTAGTGTTCAGGAGGGTCTAGGGGTGTTCTGTGAATCTCCTGATGTTTTTCTGCTTGCTGGACACAGCCTGGGAGAGGTCAGTGGCATCACTTATCCTCTGCTGAACACTGGGAGTCTCCCAGTTTCTGCCGTTTACTGAGCTGTTGCTGAAGTATCAAGAGATTATTTGGCCTTTGAGTGTTGAGGGAGGCAAAATGTTTTATCAACTTTTGTCTTGTAAATGTCTGGTGAGGTGCAAGGACAAGAATGCAGGGCTGTCAGTGCCACCCAAGTTCAGGGGAACGTTTGGTCGAGCACTGTGATGCACAAGCAAATGTAAAATGCAGCAGGTATCACTCATCTCTTACTGTGTTGTTTTAAAAATACTCTTTGGCATATCTCAGCATTTAGAAAAAAAAAATCGGTGCTGGGATTTTGATGATGAGACGTAACATGGGGAAAATGTTACAGCAGTCAGGTTTGTCAGTGATGTTCAAATGCTTTTTCCTATACCATTTTTATTGCTATCTTAATTTTAAATAAATTGCTCCTGTAATACATAGTCCTGACTACTTTGGATCCAATGTGACTTCAGGACAAATGTCTTCAATACAGAGATTCCTTCTGGCCTATTTTTTTTGGTTAAAATAATCAAGATTTAAAAAGAATGCGTGGAGTATGGTCATAACTCCAAAGTGGATGGGAATGTTGAACAGCCATCATGGCAGTGCTGGAAAATATTTGGGTAAGTAAAATGTACTTTCTTGGCTGGGTTTTTAAAAAAGACTAAAAAAACCCCAAACCCACAAACCTGGTAGTTCTAGAAGGCTTGGAAGCATCTAGACTGTACTGATTTTGGTGAGTAATTATGGTATTTACCCTCAGAGAAGAACATGGTTAGTAGGGACTTTGTCTTGAAATTTATTTTTAACATGATGAAAAATGTCTCATCAGTCTGTTTCTTTTCCATGTCTATACTATTTGTGTCTTTCATTTCTTTTATTAGTAAGTGAGAGGGGAAAAATGGGAATAACTTCAGGAAATAGATGAAGGCATAGTAAACAGTATAATGCGAACAGTAAATAAAGCATCTGCTTTTGATTTTTCTGTGAAATCGAGAAGTAACTGGAGCAAAACACTTGTTAGATATTTTTTCACTTCTATATCTGCTGTCACGCTTCCCCTGCTTCTTAGAGTTTCTCTTTTTCTCTTTCTCCTCCTTTTCTCAAAACAGTTGCTTCATTGAAAGCAAGACTGAAGCCTACAAAGGAGCCATAGTGAACGAATAATAAAGGACAGAGATTCCAAATGTTGTTGATGTGGGCTGGATTTTTCTGTGCCGTTTGTGCCTGGTTTGGGATCTGGACGTGACCCTTCCTGGCAGAGTGTGTTTGCAAGGCTGGAGCGCGGTGAGGCCGGGGCCTGGAGCTCTACGGGCACCACTCTTTGCTGTTGGGAAATTAATGTCAACATGACACGTAGTTCACCCTTTCCACAGGTGGAATGGGTCTGCGGCATAACCTGGGGATGTAAACTGGAGGATTGTTTAGCATTTTGCTCGATTATTTGTTCTCTGGCTCCCCTCCCCTCCATGGCCTTTCCGCACACAGATTAAGGCTCCCGTTACAGCGGAGTAGCCAACATGGGGCTTTGCCTGAAGCTCTCCCTAATCCAAGCATGCATCCCGTTTGGGGCTATGTGCAAGCCTGGCAGGGGCTGGTGGTTAATCCCTGACCGTGGGGCAGTGAGCAGAGCAGTGCTGAGTCTGAGGGCAACATCGTGATACTGATTTGGAACCAGGGCACAAACCCGATACAGCTGCAGTCAGCAACGGGGCCCCCAAATCCTGCTGTTCTCAGTGACCCACTTCCCAACACTTCCCTTCTCCCGAGGGATGGACCAGCGAGCTGGTGGCTAGTGGATTTATGGCTTGCTGATCAAGGCTTGCCAGACTTGCCAGCATGGTAGCCCCTGCGACTCTTTTACCATATTTTACTGGTATCCTGGAGGCTTGTTTGCTGTTCCAAGCTTGTCACAGCAAAATGGTATTAAATGGGAAATAAAAATGGAGAGGTTTTTTTAAACATGAAAGATTTTAAGCAAACCCCATATATCTGTCTACCAACTTTTAATGTTTTTATTCCTTTAATATTAAGGGCTAAAAATCTATTGTTTTGGGGTTTTTTGAGAACTTTTAAAAGTAAGTGAGTCTCTTCTGCAAACATCAGACTTGAAGAACTAAGACTTTGAAAGAGCCAGATGATATTGTGAGACTCTGGAGGGGAAAATATGATTCTTATAACACTGTAGATAGCTCCTTAAAGTACTCCCTCTGCTTCCACATCCCTTTATTCTGGGACATGAAAGAGAAACCTGAGCCAATACAGGATTACAGAACTAGGTTACAAACCTGAAGCTAGGCTATTTGTAGTTAAAGCATCAGAAATTTATTTTATATGCTTATTTTGGTTTAAAAATTGTATGCATTTGGAAAACTGTCTCTCCCCATGAGAGTTCTCCCTTTCAAGTAATTAATGCAAGACAGTAAGCAGCAGAGACAATGTATTGTAAAATTTCATTGCTGGTTTACAACAAGAATTTGAACCCCATCCATCTGTCATCAAAAAAAAAAAGCCTTTCAAAAAGCAGATGGTCTTGTAACTAAAACAGATCTGAATTCTGGCAGACAGGGTGAGAAATGTGCATTGTGAGAACAGGGGAAAATGCACTGGGAACTGTTCATCTTGGTGGAATGCTCCAGCCGTGAATACCTTTGCTAATTCTGCCTTGCTCGACAGTGATCTTCAGAGGGCAAAATCAGTAACTTCCCTCCCAGCACAGCTTGTATGCTCTTTTCCTGAAAGGTGCCATTTCCTAAAAGGTATTTTATAAGCAACTTAAATGCACTTTGTGCATGTTAATAACAAGGGCTTCTGCATAGAAAGGATTTAATTCTAAGTGGAAATCATGGATTAGCATTGCAAGAACCTCCTTCAAAATAGAAATCTCTACTTACAGTGCTATGTTTATGTACAAGCATTTGGTCTTATGGGTGCTCTCCAGCAAGATTCTTAAATTAACACCCCAATTAACAAATAATGCCAGGTCTCCATCATTTCATGGTACTTTGAATGACAACAAAAAAAATCCTCAAACTTGCTTGAGGCTTATTTCTGCCTATTATGCTGCTTTGTGTTTTACCTAGGTGAAGTTGTAGCTGTATAACTTTATTCAGGATTCGTTCTCTCTAGGAATCCCTGAGGTATTTAATCAGCTTCATCAGATTCACTGTCTGCAATGGGTAAGTAAAGGCAGTGCTGCTTGCATGTGTGCCACAGATACCACTGATAACTGAAATTCCTAGGGGCTGTCTTTGCCTCTTGCATGAAGTTTGGCCTTCAGTAGCCCAGCACACTATAAAAATCATTTTTATAGTGGCCGTTCACTCAAAATCACGTTGAGCCTTTTCTGAGGCATCAGAAATGCTGTCTGGAGTTATTGCAGCCCCTTCATTGACAGCTAGCAGCTTTTTCAATAGCACATAGTGGGAAATTCTCTCAGTTGAAAAATACAGTAGTAGTTCAACACATCCACATTTATCATAGGAAAATCATTAACTATTTTAGGCCTAGTCTTTGGTCCATCCTATGTTTAAAAACAGGTTAGAAATCTGAAGACAAGATTTTGATAACTGCACAATTGCTCTCTCGTTATGTCCAAAAAAGCAGGAAGATGAAACAGGAAAGTCAGTAGCACCATGTGGAGTCTTTGGGTGGGATTGTCCTTTACGCAGTGCAGTGCTGGTTTGTGCTGCTGACTGAAGCAGAAAGCTGGGGATGCTCTGTGTAGTCTCTTGGGTTGAGTTTTATGCCAGAGAGGCAGCACTTTCCATGCAAATAGATGAAAAGCCAAACAAAAATCTTTTGCATGATTAATGAATATGTTGTTTGGTTGAAGGGAGCCATCCTCCTTCTCCACATCTTTTATGGTAGTACTTGCTTTTAGTGTTTTTCTCTCATTACATTTCAGCAACCCACAGACTGAAATGCCCTTACCTTGATAAGTAAAATATTAGAAGGAAGAAATCCAATTTTAAATCTAATCTCTGCCTTACAGCAGAATTTGAACTGTGCCATCTCACCTTGGGAAAGTTCGTGAAGCTGTGGCTAGAGGGTCTCCCTTGATGCTGTACTGAAGGTTACCCTTGGCATCAATAAGAGTTTTGTGGAACAGTGGAACTGTTTGGTTTTGTTTGTTGTGACCACTGGGGCACTGACTGGAACAAGAGACGCCCCTGTCCCATCCCTTGTTTAGCAGGGTGTGTGCATTCTGAGGCAGAGCCCCAAAGGCAAGGGGGAAAGGAGAGTCCCTGTCCTGGAGCACTTGGTACTCCAGAGCATACTCCACAAAGACTGGGATATGTGCTTAGGATCCCCTAATGGTGGGAAGGAATTGTGTCCGTGGACCAGCAACCTGCTCTAGTGGAAGATGCCCCTGCCCATGGAAGAGGGTCTGGAACGAAATGATCTTTAAGGTCCCTCCCAATCCAAGCCATTCTATGATGTTCTGTACAGCTCTTAAGTTTGATAGCTAAAAGAACAGGACAATGCCCCATTTTTCTCCAGCTCCTGTTAGCTACAGTCTTGTACAGGAGTGAAATGTCACAGGGCATGCAGCCCTGTGGAGCACAGTTGCCTCCTCTGGCTGGAGTGGGGCCGAGCTGTCCACTTTCTTCTGCCTGTGTTGGGACTGGACACACAGACCTGAATTTCAGGGGCTTCATTTTCCAGCTGAAATCCACACCAGTTCCTGCTGCGGCCTGTCCTACAGTGATATACCTTGTTTTGTGTCAAAGGGAAAGTTTAAACTTAAGGTTTTCTTTTTATTCTGGTGAAATGTCAACTTGAAGGGTTCCTGAGCTTGTGTGCACTAGCTTTCTATGTGACATAGCTACCAAATAAAATCAATAAAAAGTTGAAGAGCTCTGGGTGTAGTGTTGAGGTACAGCGTGGCATGAGTATGTTGACATATACTTGGTTTTCCTTATTGTCTGTTTTATTGTTTCATATTTGCTTTCGTTTAAGTATTTAGCCCTATTTAAAATTAATCTTGCTCCTCTTTGGGATGCTTGTATACATTGATCTGCTGTGGTGTTTCTCACAGCAATTTCTTGGTTCTTTTTGGGTAAGCAGAAATGTTGCAGCTGTCCAGGTTAGTCACCACTGCTGCAGCACTAGGCTCAGATGTGTTGGGTTTGTGAGGAGAAGATAATCATCAAAAGTTGATTTCTGCCAGAATAGAGCGGCTTCCTCCCTCTCCTTTGACTTCTCTGCCAACAAATCACAGCAAACTGCTGCTGGCAGTGGGAGGACTGTAGGGTATGAGGGAAGCCAAGCCCACAGCACTGCTGTGGGATGCAGAGACGAGCCCCAGAGAGGACGTGTAGAGCTGGCACAGCCCCACTTTCCAGATGTGGATCCTGACCCTTTCGTCACATCTCTGGAATGCTGTGGCAGTGCTTATGCTGAGCACTGAAGCTACGGAATCCAGAGCATGTGGGTGCTGTGATTTGGAAGTTTACCTCTATTTTTCTGTCAATCCAGTGCAAACCTTGCTGTAAGAAGATGTTTATTTTCCGTACAGCTCCAGGAGTGCCTTCAGATCGCATTTCAATGCTGAATTTTTTTGTGGTCAGTCAGAACGTGCTGTGTTTGTCAGAACTATTTTATTCAGGTCCGCTAATGGATTCAAGAAGAAAATGGATTTTGCAATTCTGTGCATGTCTCAGAATCTTCGTTGTCAGGCTGATTTATCAGTTTGAACCCAGCTCCCTGGCTGTTGTCATTCACACCTCTCAAGAATGCATTTCTTAGGCTGTTGATGCAGTAATTTCTTGAAAATATTAGTGGAAAAATGAGGTTTGGAGGGAAGATCAGGCTTTTAGTCTTGAGATAAAAGTAGTAAAGGAAGGAAGAAGTAGAAATTCATAGGCATTTTTGCTGTCATAAATTTCTGTGAAGTTTTTGAAGGAAAATGAGTTCTAGGTCACATTTAGATGTGCAGTTTTTTGGTTTTTCTTTTTTCTTTTCTTAAAAGGAGAAAATTGAAACCTTTTGAAAATCTGTTAAGGCATCATGCCTGAAGACCACAGCCCCTGGAGGACCTGATCTCTCATTTAATTTCTCCATAAGATGTTGTATTATAGGTCTTATAGCTATATATTATATTTCCTTGAGATCTTATTATGAATTGTCTATATATACTTATTTATATTTAAGATATTTCTGTGTTAAGGGATCTCTGATGCATCCAAGAGCAATTTTTAGCTACTAAGTAAATAATATGGTGAATATTTTTCAGAATGTGGTGCTGCTTAGAAATTTAATATCTTTAGTATGTTGTGTTGGGATACCTTTGTAGTAAATATTCAGTGTAAGTGAAATTATGGGTTAAGGAACAAGATCCTGCATTAGCAAGCTAAAATTCTGCAGGCTCATTCTTTGCTAAGCCCCAGCCTTTCACGGAAAAGGCAATTGAAAAGGGAGAAAAAGACCCTGTGGTTGTCTTACAGCAAAGGATTAAAACTATCCCACACTGGTCTGGGAAACAGTGTGGCCATGAGGGAAAGGGTGATAAATTCAGCTGACTTTAATTTGCCAGAAGTCATCCTGTCTTCTCCTTTAATATTAGCTGTTGGAGAGCTGTGATTGAGTGTTCTTCCTCCTGATAAGGGCTCACTGAGAAGTGGCTGACAGGTAGAAACAGCAGCCAAACTGCTGCATGCTTTAGAAGGTGTTTGCTGATGCCTGGCATCTCTTGTCAGCGCTGTTGATAAGCGCTAATGCAAACAGCCACCCAGAATTTGTCTGGCAGCCCAGTGAAGGGCTGGATGAATTGTGCTATGCACAATGTGCTAATTGTCACAAATTGGCTACTCTTGGTCGGGAATGACAGGGTGAGAGTGTATGGTGGGGTTTTTTTATAGTCTAGTTTTTGCATACTTAGCTTGTACCAGCTTTATTCTGAGAACAAGCATTTAGAATTTTTTCGTACATTGGCAGCAAAGGGAATTTTTGTTAGCCTCAGAAATACTGTTGATTAACTACAGTATAAAATTCAAAGCAGTTTTATTTAAAACTAATTTAAAAGTGCAAGAAAAGTTCTGGAATACAATATGAAGAACTTTTTTATTGTTGAAGTATTTAAAAAATATTTTAGGAAATATTTATTTTTCCTTTCCAAGACCTTATAAAGTCAGAAATTCCTTCTATCCGAAAAGGACCTGGCCTCCAAAAGCTGACAGTGGAGTGTCCCTTTACATCTCCTCAGAGATGGGTGGGATATCTTCTTTCTTCTCAAAAGGCAGAGCCTGTTTTTTCATCTGCTGCCGTCCCCCATCGACTGTTACAATACTGTTAGAATAGTTCAAGCCCACAAGATGGGGGGTATAAGGAATAATATACAGAGATGGGCAGGAGAGTGAATGTGTGTGTGCTCTGTTTGAAAGCATTTAGAAGGAAGCCCTTCTGTGTCCGGGGGGAGCTGGGGCACTGTCCAGCTGTGCTCGGGATGGAGGCAGGTGCTGGGGCTTTCCTGAGGTGGAGGTTTCCCTGCGGCAGCTGCTGCTGTGCCCCAGCCCTGCTGCATGGCAGGGCACTGGTGTGGCACCAGCCGGCAGCTGCCACCAGCAGTGATCGCAGTGACCCATCAGACTCCGGCAAATCTCTGCTTTAGGCTGCAGGGCAGACATGGCAGATGTTTCTGATTATCCTTTCTTTTCGTGGTCAGGAACAACAAGGCACTTCTAACACTGTCCGGAGAGGTGGGAATGGAGAAAGGAGGTTTGCTTACTGTTCCTGTTACAGCAAATAAACATTCTGGCACAATAAGGGCTGCCTCTGCTTGTCCCAAGCTAAAGTAACCTAAGAAATGCAGGTTCATGCTACTATCTGCTTGTCCTTTCCCAGCCAATTTATGGTTTAGATCCTAGGAGCCTGGTAGGTACATTCATTTCTCTTTGAAATACAAAGCTGTTACCTTTCTTCCTTTGTCCAGCCGCAATTCAGAAAGAATGAGGGAGGGACACAGGCACAGGAGCTGTGAATACAAACGTGAGGGCAGGAATGCTTCACGGTACTGTTCTTTGCTATAATATAGCAAATAATAAAGTGCTCTGTAGTCATAACACTACGTATAGTAACCACATATTATGTTTGCTATGCTGGGGAAATTGGCAAACACTGAGAGAAGGAACAGTATTAAGAGAAAACAATACTTTGGCATGTTTGGTATCTGTCCAGGAGCCCCAGAAAATGAGGAGAGTGAATAAACAGAAGCAAGAAGATCCTGTATAGTCAAATTGTGCTAAATTGCCTTGCCAATTGAAAGAAGGTGAACGGAGAGGGCAGGATGTTCAGAGGGATTTGAACGGCACCTAAGGCAGGAAACAAAGAAAGATGCTTAGCAATTGAAAATGTGTTGGAGTCTTTTTGTTTGTTTCATTTTGTTGCAGTCATTTATTTTTTCTAATTTTTTTAGTCTATTATATTCCCAGTGGTAGAATCCTGTATTGCTCTTTTATCTAGCAAAAGTGATGGTTACAGTAATGGTCACTGTAATGCTGTGTGAAGCATGAGAAAAATGCGAGAACAGTCTGAAGGAAAAAAGCAAGTTTTTTCTGATTAAGAAAATCAATGGATGGATTGCCATTCAACTCCATGAAGCAGAGCTGTGTGCACTGCTTATTTACTTAGTCTTTTTTTTTCTTTCACTTTTTGTCTTCTTTTTTAAAGGGGAGTATTAAATGCCAGGAAATAATTGTTATATAATCCTTGAAGAATCATGCTCTTTAGATTGTTTAACTTTATAGATTTAACCTGGTTTCAATCACAATGAATTCTTAGGTGAGTCCATAAAAGTACTTTGAGAGATATCCCTGATTTTATTATATATTTAGTTAGATTTTTCCTAATACAGACTTTCTTTTGCAGTTTTCCACTGGGTTTCAACATAAATAGCATGTAAATATTAGAGATACACTCTCTTAGAATAAACCTTTCTATTAGGATTCTTGGGTGCTTAGCTCTGACTTCACCATTTGTGGCCTTTTCTTGCAAACACTGCTAGGCTTGCTAAGCCTCTGTGGTCTTGGTAGTCGTGGCACTCCTTTCAGGAGCAGTGAGTTGCCCTGTGGGCTGCCATCTGAACCTCTGCACATCTTCCTGTTCTCTGGTGGGCCACAGAGAAAACAGAACTGCTTTGTGTTTCCACAAATGTGCTTATAACCCTCTTGGCTCTGCGCTTGGTGTCTGTGAGTGCCATGTGCACAAGGATTCAGGTGCCTAAGCCAGGATTTAGTGCAACCAACATGCTGTTGGCCAAATATATTTGGCTTGGGTTTCTGTCTGGGTTTTCTTGCCCTTCTCAGAAGCTACAGAAGTTCTCAGCAGCAGAGATGCCCCGTGGGACAGCCAAAGCTTGGAGGTTGTACAGAGCACTCTGTTTTTTTGTGAAGATGTGACATTTCTTACCCATGTGGTCTTAATGTTTGGACTTGAGAAGGAATGTTCCTTTCTTCTCCAAATCAGGTGTGCTGATACTCATCCATGTGCTGGGACTCCGGTCACGGGTTGTCAGTTCTCCATCACGTTACAGCATCAGCGCTGTCTTTGTAATACAGGCGTTCCACCTGTGGGACAAACATTTTCTGGCATGTCTTACAGAGCCATTGGGCTTGAAGCGGGATTGAGGGAGAAATGTAATGTTTTACACAATGCTAGAGCTGGGACCAGGTGGTTGAATAGTCCTTCCTGGCGCTAACCTCCATGAAATAGTAGATCTGTTTTGCCAAGGGCTTGACTTTGAGGACTGATTTAGCGCTGTGCCCTGCAGAAGCATATGGCACACTTTGGAGGCATTTTCCAGGCTAACCAGCAAGATGGAAGAACTTCCAGTTGCACAAATCATTAGAGGCCTTCAGTGGTATTCACAGACTACTAAAGAAGGTGGAATAAAATGGGCCTTGTCCTTTTGTTGCAGCTGCTGAAAGATTGCTGGGAGATTCCTGAAATAAAATGTGACCTCCCCCATCTTTCACTTATGCAGTTTTGACTTGAAGATTTATGCTGTCAGAGCTGTGCATCAGTTTTCATTTTTAATTAGATTATTTGCTGCTTTGACTATATACTTACGTGTTTTAAAAGATTTTTGGAGGCTTCCAAGTTGTACTTTGATCAAATACCAGAAGTTATTGGTGGCTACTTGCTGCTATTTTACTATAAAACTAACACATAAAGGAATTAATAACTTTTATGTCTGAAATTTTGCAATAGTTTGCTAAATTTGACATTAGTAATGAAGTGCAGGTTCATTGCAATGTCCTTCAAAGTACACTACAGAGTAACTTGCTTCAGAACAAAACCTGTGTGAAGTGAGGCTGGGTGTAAGGAGGACCCTTCTCTACTCCTAATGTACTAGGTGATGATGTGTTCTGTGTTCTAGATGTCTGGTAGGTGCTCCAAACTTCTGTTTGAACAATTTCCATGTAAAAACCACCACTGTTTCCTCAGTTGGTACAAAAATTCAGGTTTAGGTTCTGTTGCCTACTGTCAAACAGAACTTAAGTTTGGTAGTTAACTGTGGTTTAAAACACTTTTTCTCTCAATGCTGTTTCAGAAAGACACAATTTTGCAATGCTATTTGCATGTTTTACTGGTTTTCTTTAAAACGGTTATATTCATGTCTTATTATAAAAAAAAAATTCTGAATGGTGCCCTCTGTGCAACAAAAGTTACCTCAAGCTATACAAAAATTCCTATTTCCACATTAAAGTAAAAATCCTAAAGAAATGCAGATCACCAGAATGAAGAACTAAATTTTCTAGGCTTACTTTATTTTGTCTGTTTAAGTTGAATAACTGCTTCAGGCAAACCCAGATTTTAGTGGAATTGAAGACCCAGTCTCAGTCTGCAGGAGTTTTGGAGTTTTTTGACCTCTAAGTACTCTGCATGTTGCAGTGTTTGAATGAAGACAACAACAAACTTTGCAGGCCTTCTATTTTCCTGGCTTTGTTCTTTCCCTTCTTCTCCTTCTTGACCTCCTCTGCTGCTCCCAGGCGCATTAGAAAGAGCGTGTGTCTTCCTGCTCTTCTGCTGCTCACCGTAAACTTGAGCCATGAACCATCCCATGGGACCTGCGCAGGGAGAGGGGGTGGTGGAGCCCACTCAGCGCTGTGTGAAGGGGTCACAAAGTCACAAAGGAGTGTGGTGTCACCTGCAGCTGGCTATTGGCTACTGGCCGTGATGGGGATCTTGATCAAAATACTTTGATTGAGTTCTGGTAGCTGTTGAGATTTTACCCAGCTTGTGTTGTTTAACTGCTCTCTGCAGTTAAATCTCCAAGTCTTGTGATTGTGGGAGACGCAGCATTAGTTCCACAAGTGCCAATAATTCCTTGCCTTTGTCATTACTGAAAAATGTGAGTATGAGAAGATCAAATAAAACTCCCTCTGAATTTCCTTTGCTAAACCCAACTTTTTCTTGTGTCATGATACTTTTTCCAATGCTTAGGCTTGAGAGCACTGTTTAAAATCAGTGAACAGCAGAAACATGCTGGTTTTATGTGCTGATTTTGTAAGTTGGGGACCTGACTCCCTTCATTTTCAGTGAATAGAGAGCTTTATATGATGAAACTGCTTAATGGTCAACTGATTTTTCTCATTGGTGGGAAACCATTTTTGTTCATTCTCATTGTGGTTGTGACTCTATCAGAACTGTTAGAAAGCAGCTGAGGTGTGAAGGAAAATATCCATTTTGTATTAGATCTGTTTTCAAATGGTCTAGTCCAGATGCTATACAACAATTTAAATAGAAAACAGAATATGTATCAAGTGTATTATTATGCAAAGGACAGAAAAATCTACTGTGCCATACGTCAGTTTTGTAGTCTTGCACCCTGCACATGGCAAATCTGAAAGTAAATATTTTGAGGTCTGATCATAATTTTGCTCACATTCTCAAAACCTATCTGTAGTTTTAACTTGAACTGAAATGTTTTTTTCCCCTAAGACAGCTTCACTTGCAAGCTTTCTAATGTGACAAAGAAATTAGCACTCACCTAGTAGGTCTGGAGCGAAATTAGGTGAACCAACTTGATGAAAATAACTTTGGAAATGACTGTAAATACAATGTGAATGTTGTGCAGTTCTCAGAACTTCCGGTGATACTGATAATTGATTATATTTTGATAAATTTAATCTACTAAAACACTAAAATGGTTTAAATTTTTTTCAAATGGGTACTTTATGTGAAACTGTATCAGTCTTGTCATTACTCCTTGTTGACTAATCTTGTCCTAACTGAGGCACTGTGAAGCCCAAGTACCAAGAACCATGGTTGTAAGACATGGTGAAAAGGACTCTGCTGCTGCTGCATCTACCCAAGTAAATGGCACAGCATTTACCAGTCTTCTCCTTTTTCTACCTGTTTTTTAAATGCATTGGTGGGGGCAAACATGACACATCCTCTGTCTTTGCTGGGGCATGGTCATACTCTGATTAGCTAAATTTCATGCTGATGTGCAGTGACAGGAGTTCACCATTAGATCTGTCAGTCTTCTTACCCAGAGCTGATCTTGACCTGATTTCTCTGTGCAATCAATTCATATAAAACCAGATGCCAACAATCTGTATTAACTGTGAATTAAATTCTTATCAAAATGAATTGCCCCAATTTGGGGTGAAACAAACTGCCCATGTCACTTGTTTGAAAAAGTATACCATCTGTCTGATAGAGCTGATTATCCAGAAGTGCCACTAAAAATATCTGCATGTCTACAGAGGAGCAAATAATTTGCCTTAGGAAGAAAAAAATAACCCCTCTTGCTGTTACTTCTGAAAGTTATGCTTTTTGATAAGGTGATCTATTGTCCAGAATACCTGAAGATGGGTTGTGTGTGTGGGATTGTTTGTGGGGTGGGATTCCTTCTCCTGAGGGTATGAGAAGGGCTGCTTTATGAACCTTGTGTGTGCACTGTACTCTTACTCCTCTTGCATTCCAGCAACACTAACTTTTATAACCATAAAACACAATTAAGACATGCCTGGTACTGTTGTGGGAGTAATTCTGAAGCAAAATGACTATAATATAGCTGAATGAAGAGCTCAGGTGGTTTCTCTTAAAATTGCAGGGCAGGTCATGTTCAAAAAAGAATTAAATATTAAATGAGGGGTGAAACTACATTGGAGTAGAGCCTGGATTCTGTAAGTAAGTTGTTGAGTACTATAACCTGGTTTCCTCAATGAGTATTAATCCAAATCGTGTATGATATGGTGGTGAGTAACAGTAGTTAAGCTAAGGATCAGGAGTCCAATTTTCATCATGTTTCTAGGAAATATAAGACCTAGTGTTGCATAGCAACAGTTGAAGGTATAGCAATATTTGCACTTGAAAATGTTTAGTGCTTTGGGAAGCATTAGGTGGCTGATGAGGTAGGCAGTGAGGAAATGGTATTATTCTCTCTTAGGGTACTGGTTTAAATGCAGTCTTGGTTTTACTGGCTGAAGAACATTAACATCCAAATAACTAGCTAGATGTCTGCAAAATGAGTTATTAGTCTCAGTCCGGTTTTCAGAGCACCTGTAGTCACATTTCAAAAGCTGTTTCTGTAATTGGCAGTGGTGTTGGTGTGCTCTGAAGGCAAATCAGATACAAACAGCCATGGAGGCAGCCACAGATCTCTCTGCTACAGAGCACTCCTGCCTGGTTGCAGAGGGCTTCCTGCTCTGGTTCTACTGCCAAATTGAGCAGTTTCTACTCTTTCTAGCTTATAACTTTTCTCTACAGCTGTGTGGTAGAGCACACTATTTAAATTTCATAGGATCCTGGTATTTTCATTGTATTTTGTGTTAACTGTAAGTGTTTTGAATAAATGATGCTGCTTAGGACATTTTTCATCTTTTGAGGTATCTTCCTAAAATATTTTACACTTAGGTTTTTGAGAATGAAATGTGAGTTCCCATTGAAGGTAAGAGTTTTCCAGAAATGTGCAATCTCTATCAAATCACCTGTTTAGAGAAGATCTGTGTTCTTCTCACGTGGCCCACCTGGAAATAGTAGGTCTGCAAAAAAAACAGGAAACCATCAGAGGATGCAGAGGAGTAAAGCTGCTGGAATGACATGACAAGAATTCGGAGTGCCCTAAATGCAGTTTGGTACATGAGCTGTTTATTGCTCAAAATTTAGCAGCTTTTTGTCTGAAGAGCTTGTCAGATGCTCAGTGGGACCCGAGCATGTTGTAGCCAGGCTAAGGGGTGTCGTAGAGTAACAATGAGCAAAAGGCATAAAAACTGGCAGCTAACAGTATATGACAGCCATAGAAGTGCTTGCTACATTTTTTGTAAACATCTAGTTTTACCATTTTTACTAGTATTTAATATGATTTAAAGGAAGTATGTGTAGTAAATCATCTCCAGAGTAAATCCAATGCAACTGAGAAGTGTGGAAGGGCTCGAAGATGTCCTTTACCACATGAAGATTTCACTCAATGCCAGTGATGACTCTTCATTTTCTTAACTGCCTAAGGTAAGCTCAGTAATGAGCTTCATAAAAACATTTCTAACGAGAGAGAGGTCCAGATTTAAGATCTACTAATCTTTAAATAATCATTTAAAAAAGTATTCTGTCATCGACTCCACTTCATTGCTTTGATTTAGGAGACCTCAAGACATATGTAAATTAAATGAAGGACAGATTTATAGGACATCTTAAACTATTATGTTCCATAAAAATGCATCTTTGAATCTTAAAGTAACTTTAAAACGTTGTAGCCATTTCTGGATAAAGAGATTTATGACTATTCTGTTTATGTTGCTTTTCGTAAAGGTAAAAAGTTATGTCTATGTCATTTCACTGTTGCAGTAGTAGCAGGGATGAGGAAAGGTGTTTATTAGTGAGTTCACTCATATTAGCAAAGTAAATAAAGGACAACAAACCCCACTGGACTCCTGTCATGAGGCTAATTCTTGTATAATTTGGAGCTTTGAAGGTCTTTGGTAGAAAGCTATTCAACCTTCTTGAGATTACCTTTATTATCTGAACACAATGCCAGCATGTCTAGAAGTCTGGAGGTTTTTGCCTGCTCATATGAGAAGGTGAAGAGTAACATTCCATACTCAAATCTGGGAACTTCACAGCGAATTTTAAAATATAGTAAAGATTGTGAACTTCATAATATTTTATGGTACTTAGAACCTAAGCTTCTTACCATGTATTCATGAAAAACCCTTTTTTTTCCAGACCTTGTGTCTTCTTTTTCCTCTTGACAGTAAAATTTCTTATGATGACTTCTTATGGTTTTAAATATGCCTTCGTCTGTCTATTCACTGTGAGTTAAGGCAGTTTTCAGCTGTGATTTTTGATTGAGAAAGGAATTTTATAAAATGTTGGAAATTATTTCTCATCCAAAGCACGTGTTCTTTTTCCTGTGGGTGAATTTTGTGTTTAAGGGGTTATTGAATTTCTATTACCTTAGTGACACTTGTATCCACAATAAAATGGTTAATTGTGATGTGCTTTTAAATCTCAGGATCTCGTTCAGTTTACCTTTTTATCAGAACCAGTCACATGAAAACTGGAAATGGAAGGGAATATAACTTACACGCACAGTTAGGACCAGCATCAGCATGTGAATGCTGAAAGAAGTGTGTCTTATTTACATGTCCCTGTTTTTGTTTAAATATATTACGCTCTGCAACTTTGGCTTTAGTGGGAATTCTGTATGCCCCATATATTCAGAAAACTAGTCATGTTCACATAGATTCTTAAATACAGTTTTGATTCAAGTGCTTCTTTTAGGCAACTTTGGGCCTGACTTCTAAGTAAACTAGATCCAAAAAGAAACAGAATTTTCTGTGTTCAAGTATCATATATATAAGCAGGTAAGTTAGTGCACCAATTTTTTTGTTTTGTTTTTACCTTGGCCGAAGAAATCTGCTAGTGCTTCTTGACATTTGCAATAATAATTGGTAGAAACATATGCAGAAACTTGAAGAGATTAATAAAACACTTCGTTTCTTCATTGCTTATTTACTTCAGTTGCGTTTTTACAAAGTGCCTTAACTTTGAATTCATTTCTGTATGAAGCTCTTCTAAGGTAACATTTTTAAGCTTAATGCGTTTTCACCTTTTTCAATCAATTTTGTAGCAGTACTTTTGTTTGCTCTGTGTCTAACAGGTCTGCTCTCATGCCTTTATATGCATAGTTAACTTGCCTTTTATATAAAACTCAAATTTTTATATACATAAACTTAATTCAAGTTCTGTAATTTGCACAGAGAATTCGGTTGTGCATCAATGTATCTGTAGGTGTCTTTCCTAAAGGGGACTAGTACTTAAATACATAACCCTAGGACTTTTGTTAGTTTATAGAGTGAAAGGAAGATGGTATTTTCAATGGAATAAGCTATTTTTAAAAAATAAACAAGAAATACACCCCCACCCCAACACTCTTGTTAGAACACTAAGTCTCTTTGTGACATTTACTATAGATATAATGTATATATATTTTTTTTTTTGTTTGTTTGATACGTTCTAAAAAAGCCCAGGTAAAAAGTGATGATAACTATACCTGTCTCATTTTTCTTGAATTTTCATAATATTCTATCACAGAAATGGAAAAAAGTCTATTATCTTTTTGCTTTGAATTATGCACTCACGTTGTTTTTGAAAGATTCTACTTTAAAGGTACATATTTCAGATGAAAAATACACTTAACTTTTTTGGTTATGTAGACTGCATATGTAATTGAAATGCTATTCTCAGAATGTTTGTAAGATAGAATATGACGGCTTTGATGTAAAACCAAATAACAAAACCCAATAGGAATTTTAATATAATTTTGGTGATCTTTAGCTCGTTATACAGATTATATTTCATTAAGGTCTTGTTAATGAAAGATATAAAGACCTTGCTAACCTATGTCCAATACTTTAGGGCCTAGCACTGCAAAAGCAGAAGGGACCTTTGGTATTCTGTATTTCCATTGTGAACTAAGGAGTGTGTGGAACAGAGGGAAGCATTTTTAATTTTCTGCATATGAAGGTTTCTGTACAATACACACTGATGAAGGCATTTTGATATATTCAAATGCTCCTGACTCGATACATCTCTTGATAATTCTTATCAGACATTTTCTTGAACTATTGAAATGACTGAAGTGCAGAGTAGACAAAGGCTTTGAATGAGAGAAATTTAGGACCCAAAATACATGCTCAGGAATATTCAGTTTTGTTTCTCAGCATGGGTCTACCTGTTTTCTTGAGGAACTATCTGCCACCAGTTCAGTGGCTGCAGCTGTTGTGTTTGTGTGTCTGTACATACGTACACACGAGGCTGTTACTGTGAAGGTTTAGCTGGGATTGTGCTTTTAAGCACATCTTCCTTCTTCTTTTAAGAGCATCTTCCTCAAAAGGAGCTGGACCTTTTCAGCACTGTATGCTGTGTTTGGTTTTCAGTCTTGCCCTTTTCCAAGGGACCACAGAGAGAGAGAAGATAAGAAAAGAAACCTCACTTTGCAGTCTACAGGATCCTACAGTTTGTTCTGCCAGCTCCCCGGGGAAGCAAAAGCACATCAAGTAGTGTGTGATGCTACTGCATAGTGATCTGGATCTTCATTGCCCTCTGACAGCTGGGCTGTGCTCTTTCTCCAGTCCTGGGAGATCAGAGATGGCATTTTGAATCTGCATGACAGCAGAACTTTCCTGTGACCCAAATCTGTTCCCAAAGTCTTGCTCAGATCTGTTCTCATCAAAGGATGGTGCCACATGCAGTCTGGGCTCCTGTGTCCAGTTCTGCTTTCAGGACAGGTTTTCATGAATGTAAATAGGTGCTTGTTTTTGCTATTTTGGAGTCCTTGAGCAGTATAAGGAGCTTACAGAAACATGCAAGGTCTTTGAGGCCTTTTCAAGGTCCTGTCCTGTTGTGAAACATAAAGGAAAGTCTTTCCCATGTCAACTGATGGGCATCACACCAACAGTGTCTTTATTACTTGGGCTTGGCATTCTGTGGGACATGGCAGGCAATTTATAACACACACTAAAGGCTGAATAATCCTCAGCATAAAATCCTGAGGCAAGTGGTAGGCAGGGTGTCAGACTGCCTGCCTGAATAATGAAAGGAAGCAAGTAGGTGCCTGTTTCCAAACACCAGTGCTGTATAAACAGCAACATGTGGGGGTGTCAGTCAGTGAGAGCATGGAGGGCTGCAAGTGGAAAAATTAGCAGACACAGAGAAATGGAGACGTATTAAAAATACATAGAGGAAGAGGTTCCTGCTCCTGGAGGGGGCTGGGGGTGGTTGGCACCAGCAGGAGGAGATGGTGGTAAGGATTTGGATGGGCCATCGCTAACCCGGGCGTGCGGCAGTGCTTTGGTCTGAATATACCGACACTTACAGGCTACACACCTGATCTCGTGATGTTTATATTCCTTCTAATCCTGTCCTTCAGCTGGATGTTCTTCATCCACTGGCTCTGGGTTGTGCTCCTATGTCTCCCTGCTATAACTGTCCTTCTGGTTGTGGTTGGTTGCAAAGCAGTGGTTCGGTGGGATCACCTGGCTGGCAGGCCCTGCTAGAGTTGCTCTGACTTTCTCTCCTTTGCTGTTCTCTGCTTGGCACAGTCCTTGCTCTCTCCCCAACTGTGACTACACAGATGCTGCTCTTGGGCAGATTTTCTGCCTAACCCTCCGGGTTTTCTATAGCAGAAAAGAAAATCAGGAGAAAAAATGGGAAAAAATATTGTTGGTTAAATTGTATCAGAGTTTTAAAGTGAGTTACTGTTTCTGTAGACACCGTCAGAGCAAGGCTGTTGCTTGAGCATAGGCTGGACTCACCCCATCCACTGAAGAAGCAGGGCAGAAGCAGCTGATGTCATGCAGAGGCCAATGGCTTTGTCATCTGACCTCTGCCAGCAGTTGCTGACTTCAAATGGGTATTGTTATTACCAGATGTTGCAAATAATTAACTGTATATTAACAACTTCTTGTGGGATTCGTAGGACCATCTGTTCTGTTTAAGAGCTCTGCAAGTGTAGGAGAAAGTACAGGAATGGGAGAGGGAGACAAGGTGATCCAGGAAACTGCTCATTGGCTCCTTACATTGATCAGGAACTTCTATCATTGTGTACCTCTGGAGTGCATAGTGACACTTCCTTCTTTTATACTTCAACTTGTATTTTGGTGGACAGCTAATCATATCATATAACCTGAGAAAATTAGAAACTTTTAGCACCCTCTTCAGATGCTTTTAAAAAAGTCAATGCAAGCTCATGAAAAATGCATTTTGAGCATGCATAGGTAGGCCAAGTTATGAGCTCCTATAGGGTGGAGAAACCTTTCCATCCCAAAGGATTTAATTTTCCAGGTGTGAAAAGAACAAGCTTGAATTTGGAAAGACACTGATCTGTTGTCATATTTATGCCTAGTTTTCTGCTTTGATATGTCTCAACATTTGGTTCTGTTCACAGGTGGGCTGAAAAGACTTTCTGGAAAAAAAAGAACTCGTATTCTCTAAAGTAGAGATGCTTGAATGCTTTGTGGGGAAGGGAGGTCCTGTGGGTGGCTTTTTCATTTCTGTTTTGCTTTTATGATGGGAGATCCATGGTGGAGGTGGAGCTCAGGGCTGTGTTTGGATGCAGGATGCAGAGCACCAGGGCAGTCTCTGCTGGTGGCTCTGCAGCAGCTGCTCCTGTTGGCTGTGCCGGGTGAATAGAGCTGGTTATGTGCACACACAGCAGTGTCCTAGAAGCACAGGACTGTGACTCAAATTGGATAAGCATTTCCATGGAGAAAGGCAAAGGATGAACTATCTCAAATGAGATTTGGTACTACTTAATGTCTTTTAGATGTGGCAGGACAATACTGCTTAATTTGCAGATGAAAGGCCAGCTACTCTCTTCAGTCTAAAACTGAGTTTCTGCAGACGCTGGCTGTCCTTGTGATCACAGAACAAATTGCTTAATTTACTAACTCAGAGATGTCTGCCTGGTGCTGGAGCTTTGTCTTTTCTGTCTCTTTAATCCTTTGTGTTTAAGGCTGTGAATAAGAGCGTAGCACATCCTACAGCTGCAGGGCCAAGGCACCACTGATAATTGTTTCCACCACTTTGCACACAAAACAATTGCTTTCCTTCAGGATGTTGTTTGCCTGTGACTTGAAAATCATCAAAAGTCTCATTTAGAAACTGATGGTCTTTCAGTTCATCCTAATACACATGCTATCTTTTTTAATGGCTTGTATTACATCCCCTGAGCACTTTCTGATTTTTTCCATATTTTTTGAGTATTATTTCTTGTTCCCTTTAGAACTGTGTGTATGCTTTTGGCTTTAGCACTTGATCTTTCTCTGACATTCAGTAATTTTTACTGTGATGGTAGTTTTACTGAGTGAGTACTAAGTACTGTCGTGTTTCCTTATTTCAGTCAAACTAGATCACTTCTGTCAATGTTGCAAATATGTGTGTGCTTCCATTTCTTGAGGTGAATGCATTATGTTAATGAATTTGCTTTCATCAGTAGCACATCAAGTAATAACTCATCAAGGTCATTTTCTCTTACTTGAAACTGCTTTTCTAATAACTGTAGATATTGTGTAACAATTGTATGAAGAGTAATTGAAAACTTACTAAATATTTTTATTTGCACTACTAAAAGGGTTTTTAACCTAATGTTCAACTTCAGTTTCTTTCAGTGAATGGAGAAACATATTAGTGACACTGATTTTCCATGTTGTTGTGAAAATAAATTGTTACCCATCTGTCTTTCCATAGGCCCTAACCATGATTTAATTTTGTTATTCTAGGAGGGAATATAATAAATTTAAAATTACTCAAGACATTTTTGTGAGATTTCTTTTGTTCCCTTTACCTTTGAAAAATTTCTGGGGAACTTTAAAATGTTGGCATAAACCCACTGTCACAGTGTTTTTCCAGTAGAAAGGCTGGACTTTATGTGGTGGGTTGGCTCTGGTTGGACACCAGGTACCTACCAAAGCCACTCTATCACTCCCCTCCTCAGCTAGGAAGGGGAGAGAAAATATAATGAAAGATCACGGATTGATATAACAACAGGGAGAGATCACTCACCAGGTCATGCGTAAAACAGACCTGACCTGGGAAAATTTGTTTGTTTTGATAGGTAGTAAATTAGAGCAGGGTAATACAAAATAAAAACTAAAACTTAAAATATTTTTCCCCCATCCCTCCCTCCTTTCTTCCTGGGCTCAGCTTCACTTCCCATTTTCCCTACCTCCTCCCCCCAGCAGTGCAGGGAGATAGGGAATGGGGGCTGTGGTCAGCTCATCCCACATTGTCTCTACCCTTCCCTCCTCCTCAGGGAGAGGACCCCTCCTGCTCTTCCCCTGCTCCACTGTGGGGTCCCTCCCACGGGAGACAGTCTTCCAGAGACTTCTCCAGGGTCAGTCTTTCCCAGGGCCACGGCTCTTCACAAACTGCTCCAGCATGGCTCCTTTCCATGGGGTGCAGTCCTTCAGGAACAGGCTGATCCAGCACGGGTACCTCACAGGATAACAAGTCCTGTCAGAAATCCTGCTCTAGCGTGAACTCCTCTTTCTACAGATCCTGCCAGGACCCTGCTCCAGTGTGGTTTTCCTGTGGAGTTATAGCCTCCTTTGGGAATGCACCTGCTCCAGGGTGGGGTCCTGGAGTCCACGGGCTGCAGGGGCACAGCTGCCCCACCATGGGCTGCGGGGGATCTCAGCTCTGGCACCTGCAGCACCTTCTCCTCCTCCTCCTTCACTGACCTTGGTGTCTGCAGACACGTTTCTCTTACTTATTCTCCCTCCTCTTGGGGCTGCTGTTATTCCAAGCAGTGTCTTTAAATACGTTTCCCCATTTCCACCATCACGGATGGGCTCAGCCTTGGCCAGCAGCGGGTCCATACTGGAGCCGGCTGGAATTGGCTCTGTCAGACACGGGGGAAGCTTCTGCTAGTTTCTCACAGAAACCACCCCTGTGGCCCCTCTGCTACCAAAACCTGGCCATGCAATCCCAATCCATTAAAAAAAAAAGGCAACAAAAAACCCCAAATCTGTCACAGCTTAATTAATAAGAGAGAACAACTTCTTTTTTATCCTAGGAGAATTGGTTGGTTTGCTCTTTTTTCTATTTTAACTGACACTTGTCATTATCTGGCCTGTACTGTAGGCTCCTGTTTAAGCAGTTACCTTACCAGGAAACAGTAGGACATTTGTACATGCTGACGGTAATTTTTGAAGGAGTGTAAGTTGGAAACCACTCAACTGTTACCAGCCTGAGTCTGTTGCTCACAGAGTTTCAGACATACAAGTGCTAGGAGGGTAAGCATTAGTTTGGAATTTAAAAATAAATATTTTGTGTCAACAGAAGTGATTCTCTTTTAGCCCAGAGTAAAAGGGAGAATTTGATTATAGGTAATTATTGATATTGGTGCTTGGATGTGTTTATTAATTAAATTAAGAATTCTTTTGGTGGTACTCTTTTTTCAATACCCTTGCAAGAAGTAGGAGGGAAAAGTAATATTGACTAGGCTTCATTTCTGCATATAATATGCTGCATTTACTGAAGAAAATCCAGCAGAGACAGCCACTCTATTTTTATGAGAATATTATATTAATTTGTTCTTCTTTTTTCTTAAATTTATTCACTTACTCATTTCTGTAAATCAAGAACACTTTAAAATATCTGTGAAGATAAGCTGTTGTCCATTAAATGATGATTGCTTTTTTCTATGCCATTTTCCCATGCATTGTATGCTTTTCTGTGTGCACTGAAAGTACCTTTGTTCCACGTGGCATATTCCATCCCACTTGACAGAAAAATAACTTCTTCCAAGCACAGGTTGTAACCTTGTGCTTGCTTCCCTCCACACTTGGATCTTCTCCAAGGAAAGGTATTTTAGAATTGTCTCTCTGTGCCTTTGTTGGTGGATGTTGATGGGGCGGAGGGAGAAATGGGCTTTTTGTACTACGGAAAAATATTTTACAGCGTCCTCCAGGATGCATAGTAAGGAATCAGCTGTTAATACTCCTTTATCAATTAGGAAAGCAATAGGCAAACTAAGTGACATCCTGCCATGGTGCAATTCAGTCTGACTTCTTACAAAATTTACTGATGCACTTATTAGCAGTTCAGATTTAGGTCTCAGTATGTGTTGGTGAGGCGGTGTAAACCTCTTAACAACAGTTAATTACTTACAATGTTTTCTGCAACCTTACAAGATCTATGTAGTGCTGTGTAATTTAGTTGTCATAATTGTGTTAAATTTCTTGACGTTATCTGTCATAAGACTTTTCAGCAAACAGAGAGATAAGTAGTATTTTTCTACTGAACTTTTGAACCTTTGCTAAGACAAGACGTGGGAAAAATACTAAAAAAGTAGAGACAAATTTATGAGTTGGTAGGCGCCAGCAGTCTAATATAGGAGCCTGATAGGAAAACACCCCACAATTAAGAGCACTAAATTGAAAGTTTGAATTCTAGCCAAGTGTCTGAAGGTACTCTGGGAAGGAAAAGTGTAAATGTTGCTACATTTTTTGTAAAAAAAAGGTTAACATTGCTTGGAACATGAATAGTTAATAAATATGCAAGAGACAACATGACATAGTTGGTGAGATACTCGGGTGATGGGTCATAAAAACTGAGTTGGACAGTGCTGGGAACTTGAGAATATTGTTGAGGTAATTTCTTTAGCTGTTGATCTGTGCTAGGAAGGATGGATTTGATTTCATCTTTAATGAAGGCTGGAGTAGTGTATCCTGGGCAGCCTTAGTCTAGTGAGGAGGGAGAGGGGTGGGAAGAGCCACTTACAGCATGGTCCAGTGAGAAAGAGGAGACCTCTTGTAGGATTGCAGCTGTTTAGTCATCTCTGCACAGAGAATTAATTTCTACTCTCCCTCTCTAATGCTTTAAACTCCATTTGTATTTACTTCTGTATCATGTCCCATTGCATGAATGTGAGTGCCTGAACTTCAGAGGTGCCGCTTCTCTCGCTTGGCTCCATGTGGTCTGGATGCATCCTGGGGATTGAATGATTTCCACATTGCTGAAGAGGAGGTGTGAGGAGGCCTCCTTCTCTTGGAGTCAGTAGCAAAGCTTCCAGGATGACTCGCTGGTGTTACAGGAAATCTTGAAATAGTGGACTTTTCATTTCACTTCATTCAGGCTTGTCCCTGCTGGGAACCCATTCCTGGCTCCTGGGCTGGTGGTGTGGAGAGCTGGGGCTCCCCTTAGTGTACAGCTGCTATTGGGCAGAGTTGTTTTTCAGTGTTATAGTGGGTAAGACTCAGGATTAGAGAAACTCTATCATATATGAGAGAACTTTTAGATCATTTAAATGTTTTAATGTTTAACAGAATCTCTCTCTTGGTGCTGTGGAAGGTCATATATAGGAGCTCAGAGCTGTCATTTTTTTGAGGTAACAGGAAAAGCTTGAAATGTCAGGCAGTTGAAAAGTTGTCAGCTGAAATAATTTTTGGAGGTGAAGGAGAAATTCAATTGTAGAAACCATCTCAGGGGAGTCTGTGTGTCTTGGATGTATTTTGTGATAGTTATATGCAGTCTTATAGTAGTAGCAGTTCTGCACAGAAGCAGTTTCTTATTTTCCTGCTCTTTCAGATATCCCTGGCCTCATGCATGGCTTTTTTAACATCTCTGTTGTTGCTTTCTCCCATCCGACATCGTCTTGCTTATTATTATTGCAGCACTTTATGTAACACGTCAGAAGTGATGGAAATACAGTGATAGGGCCAGCAAATAGAAGGCTGCAGGGAGGCAGGCAGTGCACATCAGGCTTAATTTCAGACAAGTCTCAGGATAAAGTTTTAGGACAAAGCGCTCATAATTAGGGCTCCTTCTAGTGCAATTAAGTGGAGATTACTATTTTCTAAAAGCACAACCAGAGAAAATTGATACTGTCAAGCAACTCGAATGTCTTTATTCTCATATGTAACTTTCCTTCTGTCTCATAAAATATCAATAAATAATTAAAACAAAGAACAATCTTTCCCTTTCAGTTGAATGTCCGGGTAGGGTTAATTCTCCACTGAAATACAGTAATGGTCACTGCAAAACAACTGGCTGCATGAAAGCAGGCACTGAAGCAGATATATTCTCTCAGAAGCGCTCCATCCTGGCGTTTCCTGGAGAACTTCAGCCATTCCCATTTGTCTGCTCAGAAACTTGATTTTCTGCAGTCTGAAAGTGAACCAGTCAGCTTCAGGTGTCAGGGAAGTGAGCTTGAACTCTGAGAGAGCATCTTTGGGGCTCTCTGTGGCCTCTACTGACGCTCTTTTGTTCTAGGCGAGTGTCTTCACTTAACCGCTGTGGTGGAAAACCAGCAGTGTCCTGGCTGAGTGCAAAATTCAGAGGTTGAAGCTCTTGTTTCAGGAAGGTAACAGGCAGCAGGTGCTCTGGTGTTCGAATATACGCCAGGGGTTTTGCCTGATTTACCAGGAATTCCAGGGTTTGAGCCTAGAGGTGACAGGGTACGTATTGCACATTCAGGAAATGCCTGAATGTCTGGTCAAAATCTTCTTGTTAATGGTGGGTAGAAAGCAGATACTAGCCACTCTTCTTTAATCATCCAGAACCGGAGAATTCAACCAGACCTTCCTATCACTGAGATAATAAAATGATAGTTACCATTTGTCATGGGGCCTTGTAAGAGGTTCAGCCAAATCCTTTGGCAGCTTCCCCAACCTTATTGAGATGTGGGTTTGGGTAAGTAATGAGGCCATTAAAACAGCTGGCTCCAGTAAATAGGCTTGGATTGAGTTCTCACAAGTTAAAATGCGTGGAAAGATATGTACAAACATGCATGTAAGGTTTTGGGTTTGGAAAGGACAGACTACATTAATCTGATTCCTTAGTTTATCTAAGTCTGATGGGCTGTGCTGCTCGAATAAAAAAGTGGCTTGAATATAGAAGTCTATTTTTCCCCTTAAGAATAGTACATATCTGGAATGCATATCTGAAGCCAAGGGAGACATTTTGGAGAAAAGGACATTGCATTTGAGTGACATTTTTAAATAGAAATGGAAAAGAACATCTCTAAAAAAATTACTGGGGAGCAGCTTTGTAATGAGGGTGTCAAGGGCAAAAAATATAAGTGCTTGTAATATGGAAGTCAGCAAATAATTTAAAAGGAGCTATATATGGTTCTGAGGAGAAACAGGGTACTGGGCTTGATTAGTGGGCTGCTCTTTCTCCAGTTGCTATAATTGTCTTGGTGCTGTGGCACCCCCAAGGCTTGCCCAGACCTCAGCAAAGTAAATCCCAATATGAGATACAGCGTTGTGTTAGCTCAGACTTGAAACTGGTTTTCCTGTGGGCTCAACCTGGGCTAGCAAGCAGCATCAGGGCATTGGTGTGAACTCCAGGAGCTGGTTAGAGCTCCGTGTGGCCTGCAACAACCAGCCCTCATTCCTGCAGCTGACCAGTTGTTCCCAGCCAGCAAGAGGTCAGCCTCACTGGGGTATAAATGGGCCAGACCTGTGGGTGCAAGGCTTCACCAGCTCCAGGGACAGCAGGTGGGCACTGCCCCGGAGTGGAGCCCTGGGAAGGGACTGTGTTTGAAGCTGCTGCCTTGGCCCTCAGGCTGGGTCAAGTCTGCTGATGTGATGCTCTGGACTAACGCTGAACAAGTCTGCTGCTGTCTCCTTTCTGTGTCAGCTGTATTCCTGTGGATATGGTTTTCTCTTGATTTATGCAAGAATTAATTAAGTCAATGATTTTATGTGTCGGTATCTTCTCATAACATATTGTGAGTGGTCTGCTGGTATAGGAAGAAATAAATGTAGCATAATGTTTTGCAGTAATTAAGTCCTTTGTAGAGTAACATGTATAGATTTTTAAAACCTCTTATTTTAATACTTCTGTCTAAAGCTCTGTTGTCTGCTCCCTGCATACTAGTCTCTTATGCTTCTCCTTTCCATGTTGCACAAGGCTGTATTATACCTCTCTTGGCTGTCCTATATATCAAGTAATCACTGTAATAATCTCTTTTCTTGTTCTCAGAGTGTCCTTTAACTCTTACTTGAAAATCTATTCTCCCATGCTCTCTAATGGTGCTCATGTGTCAGTTCAGTGTTCTGGGTTGGAGGTTGTCCTCTGCTTTCACTCCAGCCACGATGTCAGGGACTAGCCCTTGAAAATGCAATCTCCACTACATGGGAAGTTTAAAAGCTAAAAGGTCATAAGCTGTCCTTCGAGGTCATCTTACCTCTCATTTTTTTTAACATGTAATTTTCTAAAGATAGAAATGCATCTACTGTTTTTCACAGAGAAACCACTGTGCATTTTTAGGGATAAGTGTGATTAGCTGAAGCTAGAGGATAGATGGAGTTGATCCTGGAAACCTTTTGTAGATAGAGCAGTGGGAAGTTGGCTGTAATTGTCCCTGTAAAGGACAACAGGGATTAGGGACATAGGAGAAGCCCTTGAGAAGGTTCTATATTGGCTTTGATAGAAGCAAAGACTGGCTAAGCTTGACATATGCTATGGAACGCCACACAGGAGGGCAAAAATAGTGGTTGCTGTTCCTGAATTTCCCTGTTAGCACACTTTACTACAGGAGTGGCAGCTGTAACCCACTTTTGATGGCTTTTTAGGAAGTCTTTCTCATAGCCAGCACCTGACAGTTGCGTGCCACAACCTGGCAGTAGGAAAGAGGTGGTTTTGGGGTGACTGCATTACATCAGCCCCTCCTGAGGCAGGTATGGATTACATCTGCAGTCATGCAAATCCAGTTTATTATGAAATGGCTTTTTTGGCCCTGCCTCCCCCTTTCTTCCCCCTTCTTGGAAAATTCCTTGTAATAATTTATGAGAATACTGAGCAAACTTTTCCCATGGGGTTTTTGTTGAAGTGGGATAAGCAAGTAACACTTATTTTTTTCTCAGCTACCTGTTTTATGATAGTTAATTCTAAAACCGTATAAAATCACAAACTCCAGACAGTTTTTGACAGGAACTTCTGATAAAGTAATTCTGTGCATCTGCTGCCAGATAGTCTGGCTCCAGAAGTATCACTGTCTTGTCATGGACTTTTAAAAATAAAGTTGAATGACCTCTTCATTTGAGTCTGTAACTGGCCGGCTTGGTGGGGACTTATAAAGTAATAATGAAGGACCCTCAAATGTAGCTCCCAAGTAATCCTAAAATATAAAGTTATGAGATTCCCAAGGAACTGCTTGCACCTCTTTGGGGAAGCTTCAATGGAAAAAGTAACTATCTGAGGAAGGCAAAAACAGAGCTCAGGAGACACTCAAGAGTAAGAGAGTTGGGAAGCTAAGGGAAGTAAGAAAATGAAGACAAAGAGCTCCACCCAAAAAGAAAAAACTGGTGGCTTCCCATGTCACTTCATTTCCTTGCGACACTTTGACTTTATTCTGTTATTTCTGATTATTAGTCAGAGAGGAATGATTCCATTTCTGCTTTAGATCATGTGTGCTGGCTTACAATTTTTTCAACAGTGTATAGACTTAACATGCTATTCAGCACTGAAAATTGCCTAAAAATATCAGGAGGATTTAATGGGTTTTTTTGTCTTTATAGTTTCTATTTTAATATATGCCAAGGTTAAAGATATGTGAGGATTATGATTTTTCTCTTTTTAATTATTATTATTTATTCTGAACTCTGCAAATTCATTCAGTGATCCAAGAGTCAAGCTGAGTTCATTCCTTCTCACTCAATAATGCAAGTTTTCTGAAGAAATTATGTCTTAATTAACAGTTGTGTAATACCCGAGCCTTATCGAGTCCTTGGTGGTAGCTGTGTAGATCATCTGAGACTAATTCTTACGAAAGAGTAAGTGTTGAAATGTGCGTAGCAGTTCTGATAATTAATTTCCTCCCCCCCATCTCCAGATCCCATCATCCCAGCTCTGTGGAGAGGGATGGAGAGCTGTGTGTGCCATGCTGACACAGCCAAGGGACCTGTTGCATGAGGTCCCTGGTAGAGGATTCCTGAGTAAGAAAGTCACGTCTTCAAAGCAGAAGAGCCCTTCAGATATGGGCTGAAATGGGACTGACCAAGCTTCAGGGTTTTCTGCATTCTCTTGGACTTCTTAGTGTTTTCTCTTCCTAAGGGGGGGGAAAAAAAAAGAAGAAAAAAAAGATATTTCTTCTCTCCAAAGGGATGAATTTGTTGGGTTTTTTTCCTACTTGAAGTAATAAAATGGCATGCTTAATTTTTAAGGCAATTCACTGGATAATAGGATTTCAGGGTTACTGCTTTTATCCTCCTGGAACACCAGTGTTCACACATCCTGGGTTGAATTAATGCTTTTTAAGGTATGTGTTTTGCTTCTCCTATAAACTAATTCTCTCTTCTGAAAGGCAGGGGAATTGCAATTGAAACTTGGGGAAATACTATTAATTGAACATGTATTTACTAATAATATGGAATTACATGTCCTACATATCCCACACCATCTAGTGGAAACTTTTTGCATCAGCAGTGTGAGGTCAAGGACCTGAAGGGATTGAGAGACTTCAGAGTGAGAGAGACTTTGAACATTTTCCCTCAGCCACCATAGAAAAAGGGCCACATGGATTAATGATGAATTTTTACTCCATTTCTTTGAACAACACATATGATGGCTTGTTACTCCAGAAAAGGGAATCTGCTCAGGAATATTTGCCCTTATTAAACAGATCGTTACTTAAGCCCTCGTGGACAGATGTAAACTGGAAAAATAGGGGTTGAGAGAGGAGCCAGGCTGAAGGTCTTCCAAAGCCTGTGAGTTTTGGGTGGGGACTGGCCATGCTGTATCTTCTGATACCAGAGGATATTTCTTACAAAATACTCAAGCAGTTTTTACAGAAATACTTCGGCTTTGCCTGATATACTCAACTGGTGTGGCAGCCTTGGTTAGGAAGGGGCACCTCCTGAGAAAGCTTTTTGGATGGCCTCTGATTCAAGCATAGAGCCTCTGGCCAGCAGCAATGGTGACCCTGCACATCTGACTTCAGGAGGCCACTTCTCTCTCGAATGACCCCTTTGTAGTCTCGGATGCAATAGTTGCAAAGCTGTACAGACAGTGGGACTTAGCTGCAATTGCAAAGGTAGTAATGCTAGCTGACAGCTGAGTTTGTGTGGCAAAAATGGGAGAAACAGAGAAACTTGGACAGAGTTTAAGACTGGATATTGTAAACTAGGAATTACTTTCTGATTTTTTAAACTTTCTTTGTTGCGCTCTGAAATGTGGATTATGGTTTATCATTGAACATCACCTGAGCTTTTTGACCTAAGAAATTCCCATTACTGGTATTGTTCTTAATTAGTAATGCTTTTGGTTCTTCCTGACTTGTAGCTTAGACTGGTAGCACTTCATGCCATAGGTCACGTGTTTGGCATAGAGTGTTTGAGCTCATGCTGTGAGTTAAGTGTGTGCACAGATGGATTTTGACATCCTCTTGTCTGGGCACGTGTGCTGCTTGATGCAGTCAGTAGCTCAGGTAGTCTTTTCTGATGTCAGGGGATGTCCTATTGGTCTCCATGCTACACAGCAGCTTCGGTGTTGAGTCTACACTCGCCTACCATGTGTGTGAAGTTCAGAGAAAGACGAACCTCCCTTTATATAGCTCTAAATTAGAAGTCCTATTTTCTTCTTTCTCAGCATGTAGGTGAGCAATGCAGATAAAACCAAGAAAAGAAAACCATTAATTCAGCAGTAAGGCAGTTAACTGTTTCCAAACTGTGAAATCTAATTTATTGAGCAGGGGTTTTATAACAACTCTATGATTAACAGGCTTGGTTTGAATAAATTAGGAGCCAAGAATGTGTCTGATGGCAAGGGATGCTGATTTTTGGGGTCTGCAGTTAAGAGCCTGCCAGCACTTACTTGAAGGTGCAAATATTCTGATATTGAGGGAGAAGACACTGGCTTGCAGAAAGGGCAATCACTGGAAATTAATTGCTAAAATGGAGATCTGTATGAAATGGAAGTGGCAGCAATAAGTATACTTTACTGGACAGACCCAGATGCTTTCTGGTCTTTCCAAGTGCTGTGCTCTACTGGCTAAGAAATAATAGTTTCCTAGACTCAAAGAATGGTTTGAGTTAGAAGAGACCTTAGGGATTACCCAGTTCCAGCTGCCCTGCCATGGGTAGGGACACCTTCCAGTACACCAGGTTGCTCAAAGCTCCATCCAACCTGGCTGTGAACACTTCCAGGGACAGATCCACAACTTCCCATGGCAACTAATTCAGTGCCTCACCACCCTCACACTTCCTACTATCTAAGCTAATCCTACCCTCTTTCAGTTTAAAGCCATTTCCCCTTTTCTTATCACTGCATGTCCTATTTAAAAGTCCTTGTCCAGCTTTTTTGTGGACCCCCTTTTGGTACTGGCAGGCTGCTCTAAGGTCTCCCTGAAGCCTTCTCTTCTCCAGGCTGAATAACCCCAGCTCCCACAGCCTGTCTTCACTGGAGATGGGCTTCAGCCCTCTGATAATTTTCGTGTCCCTCCTCTGGACTCACTGCAGCACCTCAAAATCCTTTTTATTCTGGGCCTCCTGTTAGTCTCACAAGAGCGGAGTAGGAGTGGTAAGGATGCCCACACACTCAGACATTACAATAATTTGTACCCATCCTCAAATCTGGATTTTGTTTTGAAGAAGAGTCCTTTCTGCTCTAAACAGCTTGAGCTGAGAATGGAAGGAGAAATAACAAAAAAAAATAAAATAAAGCAATTGTTGCAACATGGTCATTCTCCAAATAACAATTGCTGTCTCTTCCTGTAGCAGTAGCAGAATTCATTTGTAGAAAACAATCCCAGCTGTAACACAGAGTCTGTGTTTAGACAATTGCCTGAAGAAAAAAAAGTTTTAGTTTAGGAAGAAGTATCATACAGACTGGCTGCAGCAGAAAATCTACATGACACTACAATGAAAACATTTTTTTCTTTTTTCTCCTAACTAAAGAGTTTTGAGTCCAGGAGGAAGTAACCCCCTAAGTGTAGGTTTCAAATATGTTAGCTTACATATATATACACACACACAATTAAAAGATATATATGTATGTGTGTATATATATATATATACACACACTCATATAAAATTTACCTGGCAGCATGTCTGTGGACTACTTTTTCTTTCTTCAAATACAAATTGTATTTCCAAGAGGATTTTCTGTTTTGCTATATATTTTCTGCATGGAAGTTTCTGAAGAAAAATTAGTGTTGGGAAAAATGTGCTAACCACAGATTTCAAATGCAGCAGCTTGGTGGAATTGGAACTGCCTGTACTTTGATTTCTGTACTTGAACATGTACTCTGATGAATTGTCACTCTCTGGAGAGGGAGGAATTTAGTGGGGGAGAACATGGGGAAGGGGGGTTTTTTTTCATGTCCTTCCTTCTAGAAACATAGCTTACTTCCTGAGAGTTAATAGTTTCATACCTTACAGAAGAAGAATTGCTTTCATCCCATGTTCTAAGTGTGGCTTATTTTTTCCTCTGACAGTGTTGACCAGAGACCAGCAATTTAATATTTGTAGTGGTGAGCTAAGCTGTGTTCTGCTGTGTGTTACCTATTTCTTCTATCACAATAGGGATGAAGGTCTGTTTCTTTTTTTGAAGAAGTTTATAGTGTCACTATTTGGAATTTTTTTCTGCCTTGCACCAAATTTCATCAAACTGTTTTTCAGGAGATTTTACTTTTTTTGTTCCTGTCGCTCTCAAATCACCATCACATGAACCCAAATATAAACATTTTTAAATTTACAACCATTTTGTGGAATTAATGAAAAATTTTCCACCTCGCACAGCCACCTGCTGTTCCCCACTGAGGGTTAAATTCATCTCTGCTTTGTATGCTGAAGTGTCTCAGGGTCTATCATGAACATCTGCAGGATGGAAGAAGTCTGTCAAAACACAGAGCAGTTTGGTGTCAGAATGCTCAGAGCTTTCCCCCTGCAGTGTGTTCTGGGAATGGGTTTGCCAAGGCAGCCATGGCTGTGTCCCCCAGGCCACAGGCAGCCAGCTGGGCTTTGCGCTGGGCTTTTAATCAGGTGTCAGAAGGTTCTTGTTTAAAAGTCACATTCTTCAGCATTTAGTAGTCCTTTCTGAACACATACACTAAAATCCTGCTTAGTTTTAATTGGACACCTCTTGCTATAGATTTAAAATTACTCAATTTCTAAAATTGCCCCTGAATTGGAAAGGGAGTGGTGCTTTCATGTGGTGATGCTCTGGCCACTGTAGCCTGTGATTCTGCTGGCTGCAGTTGAATCCTGAAACGTCCCAGTGGGGGTTTCCCAGCACCTTGGGGGCTGCTACTGAGCTAGGGAACTTTGAAAACTTCGATTTGACTGTCCACAAACTGGCAAAGCCTTGTGAGACCTGCATGTTTTAAAAGCCCTGGGTAGTGAGTTTTGTTGTTAATGCAGACATTCACGGAAGAGTTGTTTTCCTCAATGTCTGCTTTTTTTTTCATAATAAATTGCATTTTAAAAGCCAGTGTTTAATGATGAAAGTGGGAGGAGTTTGAAGAAGAAATTCAGAAGCATGAAGTCCTTCTGAAGGTGAGTGTCTGGATGTCCCTGTTAATAGCCACATTTTAGACTGATTTCCAAATTCATTGTATGTTACCTCGAAATGTATCATGCCTTTCTGCCACTTCAGGGAATGCACAAATAGTGAGTCTGTATATACTGATTTATAGGGCATGAATACCTTGCATTTGTCATACAACCTTGGCATCTCACTCGTTCATCTATGGACAGAAAAGCAATTGACTTCTCATTTCCTGTGTTTCACATTCTTTTATGGAGCAGAAAGAAGCTTGTGATGAACTGTTACAACATCTTTTTTAATGCATATATAAAATCATTATGCTGAACGTTTAGCCCAGTAAATGTTTCAAGGATGGTATGTACAAGTTGTGTCAGCATCAGTCAGTAGTTCTGTGACACACAGAAATATTTTTGACCTCAGAAATCAGCATAGGAAACTTTTGCATTATTTTAACCTCCTGGGTGTAACTTTTTACCAGGTTCTGGAGGGGTTTGGGAGCTCATGAGTCTGTGAAGGACCACTAACAAGCAAAAAGTAACAGATGAGTTTTCTGGAGAGAGCTGTCTATACATGCAAATATGGCTGTTCTTCAGCTTGCTCAGAATAGATCAATTGATGGATACCGCCAGCTTTGCAAAACAAATTTGTGGGAGGTCAAGATGGGTGAGAGTGATTTACTGCAAGGAGGAATTGAAGGTGATTTATGCTATCTGTTCTTTCCACGTGGCAGCTTGGGTCGTGCCTGGTGACTCCACTTTCTGTAATAAGTGTGGGCTGTACTTGTATTCTTTTTTAGGATACTTTCTTCTAGTTTTGCCTTCGCTTGCTTTCTCTGCAGGAGAGGCACAGAAGAAAAGATTTCTAAGTGACTTAATATGTTTCATGGATGGCTGAAAGTAAATCCTTTGCTGTGAAACCTGTTCTGTTGTGCCTTCCTCTCACCCTGCCTTTGATACATCTAACACATCTGCCTTGTTTATTTCTGAGAAAATATAGATTTAATTTACATTGTGGCTCTAGTTATGTTCATATATCTCTTTTTGGTGCCCAAAGGCCGAAGTGTGCCAACTCCTTGTCATGAATTAACCTCTCAGCTGCAGGACATCCAGTATTGAACTCAGTGAGGAAAATACATTTTATATTTGTTGTCTGTTGAATATTTTAAATAATTAATGCACAGGAAGAGTGCTGAGAAGGGCTGTGTATGGTCGTGTTTAGGGCAGGCATAGGGAAACAGGGATCCTCTCTCCCTAGATTTGGGAAGGAAAATGAGCTTGAGTTTCCTGCAGAGCCCCAGTGTGCTGAAGCCCCTGGACAGCCGTGGACAAGGATGGAGACAGGGCAGGTGTCACAATTCTGCTGTGGCCTCCTGTTCGCTGCTGCTTTGGGAACAGGAGTCCAGTGGATGAGCTTGACAACGCCTCCTGCGCTGGACTCTGCAGGGAAGGTGGTGGAGCGAGCCCCCATCTGGGGACTTCTCCAGTGCTCAGGAGAGAGCTCTGTGCAGCTGCACAGCTGGGAGACTGACCTGGTGTTTCAGCTAAATGGCAAAGGGGCTTCGCTTTTTTCTCTGCTTCTCAGTAATTATCTACCCATGGCTTTCATTGCTGCCCTGAGCTAGTTAGTTATTTTTCTGCTGGAAGTCCATGTCAGTGGCTGTCCTTTCCTCGTTGGGTACTTTCCAGAAACCACTTTAGCAGTTACAGTTTGTTTTATTTTTCTTCTTTCCCTTCATTTAGTAGTTCAAGATAAAATAGAAATAAATTAATACAGCTCATAGTGTTCTAGATCACTGTTAGCATTTAAGGATATCTACATGGAAGATCCCTCTATCGACAGGAAAGAAATTGATTGAGCTTCTGCTGTGAAACCAATAAATAACTCAGAAGAAAAATACTACAGTTCACTAAACACAGTAATTAGGTCAAAGAATCCTCTTGCAATGCAATAAATTATCTATGACCTTATAAATCAAATTTAATGTTAAAAAGCTTAAGAATAGGAAATGTTTGAATCTCCTGCCAAAATCCCATTCAAACGGGTAAGACAACCTATTGTAGGTAAAAAAAAATTAGTTTGGACAAATTCGATTTAACCTGTAATCTTACAAGAAGAAGTAGTACTATTCTGGTAGTTATAAGACAAATAATTGTGGATTTCGGTCTCAAGGTAATATTTTGCTTTCCTTGAAGTATTTCGGGAGCATTAATGTTCTGTTTCAAGGCTTGTGATCTCTTAATTATATTATACAACTACATATTTAATCAATTTTCACCTTAAATCAACTATGTGTTTTAATGAAGAAATGGTTCTGCTACATAGAGAAAAATAAAACTAAATTTCATAATTTAATTTTCAGAGTCAGACTGTTAACTCTTAAATGATATTAGCTGTGGCTGCTTTTGTCATGTAGTCAAGAAAAGTTGCCTGACTTAAGAAAACTAAAATGTCTAAATATGAAGTGTAGAAATATGATTTGTCTTACCAGCTTATTAATTATTTACCAATAATAATAATTCATTATTATTTATTATTAATCAGACTATTAACTAACTGAGTATTAATCAAAACATGTTCTATTAGCTGTGATACATTATCACTAAATTTATAGGAATCGGGTTTTTTTCCCCTACATTTTATCTCTGTTTATTAACTGAGATATGTTAGAAGTACTCTTATGTAAGGGGAAAAATGTAGCTGTCTAAGGCTAGAATTCATATTGAATTTTCCATTTTTATTTCTCATGTGTTTATTATTTATGTTTCTTAAAACCAGAACAGAGAATTTTAAAAGTGATTCTGTATTGTACCTGGAGAACTCATTGTTAATTCTCACTTAGTGATTTTATTGGTCTCAGGAGGTATGAAAACGTGGCAAAGAATGTGTTTTACCTTTGAAAATCAAACATGGCNAATTGGTCTCAGTAGGCATGAAAATGTGCCAAAGAATGTTTTACCTTTGAAAATCAAACATGGCCACGGAATTTTATTTATTACTATTGTATAAATCTGGAATTTATAGATCGAAATTACACTGATGTTCTTTCTGGCTAGATGGTGTCTGGGATGTTAATTTCGTTTGTGACTGACTGGAAGCCTCTTTTTCATCAAAGTTAGCAGATGAACACAGGATACAGACCCCTCGAATGGGAGGTTGTCGGGTGCTTGTTGCAGGGTTTGGGAAAGAACGGATGTTATCAGTCATGCAGGAGTTCTGTGTTTCTGGACTCCACAGCAGCACAACATTGGCACCCCATAGCGTGACTCCTCTGCTCAGCTCCAGCCCTGAGCAGTTTTCCCAGGACATCACCAGCCCCTGCTCGCTGAGAAGGGGACCTCCGTGCCAGCCGCCCAGGGGTGTGTGCCTGGGAGCTCCGCGCTGCGCCAGGACCCGCTCAGGAAAATCAGTGCTGACCCTTGTCTGGAGAGGCTGATCCCGTGTGAGCCAGAGCTTAATGAGATAGACTTATTCCACACGATGCAAAATGCCCTGGAGTCTATTTCTTCTGTTAGCTTGATTGATCTCTGCTGGGATGGCCATCCAATGACACATTCAGGCTTCACGTCCAATACAGAAAGTTGAAGCATTTGATGGTTATGCCTTAAAAGCTTAAGGACCTGAAAGCATGGTCCCAGCTGAGAGTGGGTGCTGCCTAATCCCACTGATGTAACCGAAAAACAGACAGGAGCACCTGTAACTGCAGATGTCTTTCAAAGCAGCATTTCTATTTCTGCCAGAATTCTAACCCCAAATTATCTCTTGATTGTAATTTTCAATAATTTGACAGATTTTAATGTTAAACGGCCAGACACTCTCCCAGGTACCAAAAGTCTGGCCAAAAGTTGTGGTTCACTCTGTCATTTTGAAATAAATACACAAATTCAATCAAAAGCAGAAGCAGGAATTTCTCTTTTTTAGTGTTCATGTACTATGTGTCAAAGACGCAATCCCCATTTTTATCAGTTTGTAAAGAAGACGAAATTGAAGACAGAATAACTCTGCTGAGCTGTTTGTACTACAAAAACCCATCCAGTTCCCTTTCATGCCCAGATGTTCAAAGTAGTTCTGCAGTGCATTTTCAAGGAGGGGGAGGAAAAAAAAGTGCACAGCTTTTTTTGTGGTTGCAGATTTCTTCCCCTCTCTGAAACAGTGAGACATGTAATGGCTGTCATTTTGAATACGACGATGGTGAATAAGAGTAAAATAAATTGAAAAAATGACTCCTGGAAACTTGAAGTACTTGTATAATTAATGTGACAAGAATTACTTTTTTTTTTCATTTCTGAAATGTTTTACAATACTCTTGTAAAATTTAGTGGAGGTAATGTTTTAGAAAGATTAAACATATAATAAGGGAGAACAGCCTTCCTAATAGTAATTTCGGAAGTGCCCAGGGAAAAAAATGTCCAGTGGAAGGTGGTGTTACGAAATTAATTATAGAAATTTTTAGAAGATACAAGAGGCAATCAAAAAACCCGCTGGTTTTCTACAAATGAAAACGGGCAATAACTTTGTTAGTTGTGGAAAATACATGGTGGTGGAAAGATAATGCCAAATGAAAAAGTATAAAAGCACTTTCCCCCATTGATATTAAGCGCCCAAAACACTAGAAAAACTCTTTAAGAACCCCGAAAGAGCCCTGTAGATAACATTTTAAACCTTGTTTAGCCCTATCCCTGAAGACTTGTCGAGATAATGACACAGTTTAGGAAACTGCCTCAGGGCATGCTAGGAAATTACAGGCATTCAGTTGTAAACTAAGCTGTTAAAAACGATTCTAACATGTCAAGTGGGAGAACACTTGGGCACCCACAGCTTTGTTAAGTGTGTGTAGTGTAGGTTAGGGAAAAGAAGTGTTGCTTTAACCAGAGGCAGGGAGGTGGAAGAGGAGATGCTAATTGGTTAGGACTTGAATTAAATAAAGATGTATATATACACACTTTTTGTTTTCTGTAGGAAGTATGCACAGCAGCCTCAGAATCACAGTGAAGTTTTCAACATAGCAGAACAGCCGTGTGGTTCTGTGGTTTCTTTTAAGATATTCCAATTGGCTTTTGGTTTTCTCACAAAATTATACCTGCCAAAATTGTCAGACAACGGCACTGTTTACAGTGTATTTTTGTGCAGAAGAAAACTTCACTTTTCCTTCTTTGAAGCAGAAACCTGGAGCAGGTGTACACAAAAGGTCTGTTTTTATGTGCTTGTCAACCATTACAGCTTTTGCTGCTCTGAAAAAAGGGTTCTTGTGTTTATGATTGACAAAAATCACATACAAATGGATGAATGAAAGTTTAATACATATTAAATGTAGGAATATTTTCTAACAAGGATATAATTATGAACTAAAATCCTATTTGAAAGAAGCTGTGTGCATTTTTTGCGCTTATATTTTCATGGCCAAGTGCTAAATAAAGTGGGGGGAAGCACCACTCATAGCTGTTTTGGAAGGTAGAGAAATTATATTTAAAGGATGGAAGTGAACTTGAAAGGTAAGTGGTTTTAGAAAAGCAGCTAAAAGTAAATATTAACCTGCCTCCTGTATCTGAGTCTTGCTGCCTGTTTTTAGTTTCTAATAACTTTTTTTTTAATGAGATAGACTTATCTATGTTTGTGTATGTAATTTTTCTGTGCAACTATTATTAGAGCATAGCTTGCATGAAGTCCAGTTTACTTCATAAAGGAGCCAAACACAAAAAGAAAAAAAAGCCCTCAAAAAGGAAAACTACATCAATTCCAGCGATCCCTGAAGTCTAACTTTTGAATATTCAAGTAAATTTTGTGTTATGAAGAGCTGTCACTACTTCACAGCTATGGATGCCAATGCAATTATGTTTGCAAACCTTGAGATGCTTCTGGTTTTTTTTACCCTCTCACTTGGGAGCAGGGAAGCAATTTGGCTGAATATTTAGGCAATTAATGTTGAAATTAACTCCAACTTCTGAATTTCAAGGACTTTAGAAAACTATAATCACAAATAAATGAACTTTCTGGCACTTCTTAAAGAATACCATTTTCTGAATCAGGCATTAGCTTTAAAATGTGGGTGGAGGTAGGAGCAGGGCTCTGGCAATCCTGTCCCTGCCAGAACTGGGTGTTGTTGTGAGGCAGGAAGCGATGGAAGTCCAGCCTGAAATGTCTTGCTGATGGCACCCAGGACCTTGCAGCTTAGGGACAAAGTGAGCAGTGGGGTCTGGGGAAGATGATTTGGGAGATGAAATTTTTCTATCCTATATTTACGCCGCTCCTTAGTTTGCCCTCCCTTTGGGAAGAAGCTGCTCTCTCCCAGGTGATTTCTCCAATGCTGTCGTGAGCTGTTTGAGTTAAAGCTGTGTAGGAGCATCCCATCTGTTGGTCTCCTTTATCCTCCAGAAAGTGGGATCAGCTGCCAGGGTGAACTCTGTCACTGGAGCACAGGGGTGGCAAGGCATGACTGTAGGAAGGGATTTGTGTTCAGTTGTGCCAAATTGCTTCTAGCGTTTTTGAGAAGGCGTGTGAAGGTTTGTAAAGGTTTATGTCTCCCAAAATGTAGAAGGAAACTTCAAAATATGACAGAAGGCATGACCTAAGGCCAAGGTTTTGTTATTGTTACATTTCAAAGCCCAGCAGAGAGGCAGGGTGTCTAAGGAAAGGTTATCTGTGTAGGAAGAATTTTAGACAAAGAAACAAAATGTGAATTGCTACTTATTCTAACTTTACCAATAGTGATGTGAATGGTGACGTTGCGTGAGGCTGTCTTGGCCAATTCTCTGGTTATAAATTGCATTCTCAATTTTTTCAGTACGATGGTGAATCAGTGTCCAGGAACAATCAAAGAATAAGTACTCTGACATTAAAAATGTAATATATTTGATAGTTAGCTTCCAGTCAGTGGCATCACTACAAAAGATAAAGATCTCACCTGAGTCACAGAATATTCTGAATTGGAAAGACACCCACAACAATCATCAAGTCCAACTCTTAAGAAAATGGCCCATCCAGAGATTGAACCCATGACCTCGGTGTTATTAGCACCCTGCTCTAACCAGCTGAGCTAATCCCAGGGAGAGTTATCGCTTTCTAAATTTTAGATTCTGTGTTTAAAAGATGCTGCCCTCCCATGAAGGCTTTTAAGTTGGAAGCACTTGAAGGCTCCACTCAATATCTGCTCACCTAA
Source organism: Melanocharis versteri (assembly GCA_013397845.1). Lineage (NCBI taxonomy): Eukaryota > Metazoa > Chordata > Aves > Passeriformes > Melanocharitidae > Melanocharis > Melanocharis versteri. Next base: position 931,164 of record VZTG01004156.1, read on the forward strand.
CATTGGCCTTATGAATGACTGTACAGCAAGAGAAACCTTTGCTGAGCCTACTGAGGAGTTTGCTGTCAGTATAGGCTGCCTTAGGTGCTGTGTAGCAGACTGGGTGTGAGCCGGTTAAGTAGGGATTGGTGGAAAACAGCTTAATTCACGTATCTTCTCTGATTTCCACTGGAACAAGAAGGCTGTAGGTGGGAGTAATTTGCACATATAGGAGTTGGGGAGAGTAGAAGGAAAGACATTTACTGAGCTTGGGTGAATCCTCACACTCATTTTACCATCAGCTGAGGTGAAGAGGTTAAGATAGTCACACACAGCAATTTATATGTCTGCTTTGAGATATAGCCAACACAGTCAGTGTGTCCCAGGAACAACTGTGGGGCAGGTCAGCCTCATACAGCAACACATTTGCTGCTGGTAGGCAAAGCCTTGATCTGTCTTAGGACATCCTCTGGTGTGTCCTAAACCACCAGAGGTCTGGGAATGTGTTTGCTCCAAAACAGAAAGGGGGATTAGTCTTGAGTAAGCATAATCTTGGTACATGGGTTTAAGTTGCCTTATAACATCCTGTAAACAAGAATTCACACTTCCTTGTGTTAGCTTTTGAGATTGTAAGTTACATTTTAATGTCATGGTTGCAAAGGTAGGCTGGTAAGTAATTCTATGTTTAAGGAATTAAGTGTTGTTTGGCTGCAGAGCTTACTATGAAAAACATGCTTTATGGTGTAGGTATTTTGGAGTTCAAATATAGATGTTATTAAAAATCATTTTAAATCTCTATTTCTAGTAGTAATCTCTCTTTTTATCATTTAGACACATCTGAGCGACTGTAATATTTTCACAGTGAAGACTAATCACATCGCTTCTAGGTGTAAGTGGTCCCTGAGACAAGCGTGGGAGTTTTGTAATGTTTTGATATTTATTTATTTTAATAGAACTAAACCAGTGCAGCACTAGTCTTATTTGCTGTTGACTCCTTCAGTTCCAGAGCTCATAAAATATGGCTATGAGTTGTTTGCAGACATAGGAAGATCCCTTCACATTGATGAGCAAGGAATGAACTAATACCATCACATTTATTATCATCAATGACACCATGGAAGATTTTAATCTGATTGTTTGGACTCAAACAAACCTTGCAGCAACCACTGCCCATTCTGATCCTCTCTCATTGCTGGTTCCTAAGGTACCTCAAAGAGATCGTGCTCCTCATATGAGAAACAGAGAGGATATTTCTGTTTTTCTACTCAACCTTGCAAATCACTTAGCAGGAATCGGTGAAACATTCCAGCACGGAGAAACTATTCACAATTTTTGAGGGATGGAGGTTTATACAGTTCAGGCTTACATTGTTTTAACATACCATGCAGCTCTGGTGACAGTGGAGACAAATGACCATTTATTTATTGTTCTGCTCTTTTCATTATCCCAGGGCTAAAGTAAACCACAGGCTCTTGTGGCCAATATGTTATTCCTCAGTGTTAGAACTGTCCCAGGCAAGCTTTTTACATGGATTTGAAATGATCTTCTAAGATGCCCAGGTGAGTTGTTCTATTTAGTTGATTTTTTTTCCCTTTTAATCTCATTAGAAGCATTTGGTTTGAAAGTGGAACACACAAAACTAAAATAAACCAGGCATTGACACTAAACTTGGACTTTATAGCATTAGAGGCTGTTTTTTTTTGAGTTTGAAAAAGATGACGTAAATTTCAGACAAATTTTTATTACAGGCTTTGATTGAAGTACTTCAAAAATATATTAAAAAATTGGTCCAGTTTCAGAGAAAGGTGTTATTATACACCAACTCTGAACAAAATTGTTATATATTAATATTAAAAGACAGAAAAAGCAGTCAGTATTAGCGAAGTAGTCATGTGTCAATACTGGCAAAATAGACATATCAGTGCATGTAAACAGGGCTTTATTTATTCAGTCTCCAATTATATTATACCTTTCTGGTGGCTTATGAAGGCACTTTAATTTAGATTTTTCCTTTTTTTCAAATTCAAGAGAGTGGAAGTTTGACTTCTGTGGTTAAGTAGGCCCTGGTGATTAAAAGTTTGATTCCCATTTCTGCCAGGCACATCTTGCATAACCTCAGCAAAGTAATTTCATCATTATGTGATTTTTAGTTCCTCACTGAATTCTTAAGGATAGTAATGTAAAACCTGTAGCTGATACACTGTTCTGTTCAGGTGTAGGTTTCGCCTCTAGACACCTATATCTAAACATGAATTAATTATGGAACAGAAGATGAAAGTCCATTTTGGCAAACAGTACTTGCTGAAGAACAAGTCTGCATGTGTCTCATAGTTTTATAAGGTGAAACATAACGTTAATAGTAACCTGACTGCATTTATGAGAAATAGTGTGGAAGGCTTTTGACTTCCTTTGTTTGATTAGAAGAATTTTTATTAATCTTTATAACTGATGATAGAAATTATAGAATTTTCCAATTTTGCATGCAAAATGCAGTGTATAATGATTTTTTATATTTTAGTTTATTCCAAAACACCTGTGATCCACCAGGCTATGAGTTTATAAATACATAATTAATTTCAGTCACGGAATAAGCAGAATTTTTTTTTTAATATTTGGCTTTACACAGTGACTGGGCAAACATTCCTCTGAAAGCTAAGAGACTGTGATTGATGTGAAGCAACAAAGAGTAAAATATTGAATACTGTTGCATCAAGAGGCATGAATACTTTCTGTACGTTGCTTTCTATTTTCAAAAGGCTTAATTTGCTTCCTATCTAGAAGGAAGGAAGGCACAGAGATGTACAGTGTTGGCAGGAATAAATGGTGGATGGTGCTTGCAGGACCTTGCTCTGTGTGAAACTGTACAGATAATGAGTTTTGCCAGTTCTGGATTTGGGGCTGATTCTGTTGCATACTACATGATTTAGTCCTGGGTTAACAGCTGGATTCTATGATCTTAGAGATCTATCCCAATCTTAATTATTCTATGAATCTGTGATTTTATGGTGAAGGAACACAGTAAGAAGTCACGCACCAGGAGGGAGGGCTCTTAGGCCTGTCTGGTGGTGCCAATATGCTCTGCATAGGTTTTTGGTATTATTCGAATGTCGTTCATCTCCCTACACACAGCAGCACACTTGGAAATCACTGATTTGCAATGGATGTGTGATTTGTCTCTGACCACAGTAAACACTGGTCGTCTCCATCACCCACCACAGCCCCACTCTGCAAAGTGCAGTTGTCCTTCCTTGGGGCTGGTGGTTTCTACTTCTCTGTATTTTCAGTTCCTTTTATGTGGGGAAAAAAGGCAAGGATGAGGATTTCTGTCAGTGCAGCTGTGGCACAAGAGGTCATGGTGACATCCTGGCCTGGTGGATGGAAAGAGTTCTTAGGAGAAGGGTTTCCACATCTTGTTGTAAGCACTAAGGTAGGAAATCAGTTTATCCTCCTTAGTTTCTGGAGCTGAGTTAGCGATCCAAGAGACAATATTACTGAGCTAAAAAGTTGTCTTCACAATTGTTTCATAGTAATTAAAATCCATATATTAACTGAACGTGGTTATAAACAATTCGTGAAGTTCAAGAGATGGGAATCTTTTTAAGGGTTGCATGTGTGTATTCCATGTAACAGATTTTTTATCTCTCCATCTAAACTGCCTTTTTATTTTTTCTGCTCTTAATTTAAGCTTAAATTTTCTTTTTGTGAGTGGTTTGAATATGTATAATTCTAATGATTTTTTCCTGAAAAACCACTGTAGAACAACCATACATTAACAGTGCATATTTACAGCCTACAGAAGGCTGAGTGCCTGGAGAGAAAGGTTTCTTAGTTTTATATTCATGATGTTTTATTTACATCTGTGTAACGAAGACTCCTGTGGTGTATATCTTCTGAACATATGTATTGCTGAAAATTATATGTAAGCATGTTGACACAACAGAAGTGCATGACAGGCCTTTAGTTTCCTGGCATACCCTTCAAGGCACAAACCAGTTTGGAGGAGGGCTGGGCTACAATCACTGGAAGTTGCTCCATCCCAGTGAGGCAAGAAGGAGCATCTCTGTTTCCTCCCCTAACGTGCCTGTGCGTGCTCCATCCTGTTGCTGTTCTCTGCCTCCTTTGAATTTGAGCTGATAAGTGCTGTGGAGTTCTCCTTGGGTTTCCCCTGGGCTATCTTGAGGGCAACATTTGAAAAGCTGTGGTAAGTTTGTGGCATGTTTGAGCATATTTATGGTTAAGGTTAGTTTTATTTTCTGAAAAGCTGGTGGTGGTTGGTAGCAGTCTGGGACACCTAGGTACTCTTCTTGATAGATATAGGAAAAGGTGCTGGACTGAAGATGTTTTTGCTTTGAATTGTTGATAGGCAGCAAAACTACGCAGAACTATTTTTATTTCCTGTAAAGCTCTAAGTAATAGCAATGTGCAAGGAGGGAAGTTCATATAGCCAGGGTAAGGTTCAGGTTTGTACTAGCCCCCTCCAGTCTGATAATAGATTTCTTCTGGCTTACTTAAAATACAGGAGGAGCTGTATGGAGAAATCCATTTTATGGTCCTTTTAAAATCAGAAGAAATGGAGAGGTTTATCTGCAGCAGATAAGCTGTTGCTGTATAGTACAAGCACCTGAATAATAATGTCTTTGTGGTGAGAAGGAACTGCAGTATTTTGTCGTAGATTTGCCCAGCTGGTGGAAGAGGGCTTCAAACTAAGGTTTCCAAGGGAGGGGGACCACAGTCTATCCCACTCCCACCAGTTTGGTGCCAGTGCCAGCAGGAGATGCCCAGAGCCTGGAGAGAGGTCACAGATCAGCAGGAGAGCACCTGAAGAACAGGACAAAGGAATTGCTGCCCCTACAGTCAGTAAGTTGGCTTCATCAGGGGCCCAAGTTAAATATCCCTGTGCAAACACACACGTAGCATGGGGAATGAACAGGAGGAGTTAGAGAGGTGTGAAGGCTGCAGGGCTGTGATCTGGTGCCATCAGTGCTCAGATGGTTCCTACGACTGTAGTGTTGGAATGGAAGGACTTGGGCTCTCTAGGAAGGACAGGCAGAGGACATAAGGAATGAGTGTTGTTCCCTATGATAACGACCCGCTGGAACGTGTGGAGCTCCACCTGGAGATGGATGAGGAGCTGACCAAGAGCTCTGGGTCACGATTAAAGGGAGGGAAGGGACGGGTGATATTACAGTGGGGGTCTGCTACAGGCCACTTGAACAGGAAGACTGAATGGATGGGGGTCTCTATAGACAGACAGGAGCATCCTCACATTCACAAGCCCTAGCCCTTATGGGAGACTTCAACCACCCCAACAGCTGATGGAGGGGCAACATAGCAGGACATCAGCAATCCAGGAGGTTCCTGGAATGTGTTGTTGATAACTTCCTTCTCCAAGTGATAGAGGAGCCAACAAGGAAAGATGCTATGTGTAACCTTGATCTTACCAACAAGGAGGGGCTGATGCAGAAGCTGAAACTCAGGGGCAGACTGGGCTGCAGTGGCCATGAAATGATGGTGTTCAAGATCCTTGGGGCAGGCAGGGAGGAGGCACAGCAAGCTCGCTACCCAGGACTTCAGGAGAGCTGACTTCGGTCTCCTCAGGGATCTGCTTGGTAAAATACTATGGGATAAAGCCTTGGAGGGAAAAGGGACCCACAAAAGCTGATTAATATTCCAGGATCACCTCCTCCAAGCTCAGGGTCAATACATCCCAATAAAAAAAAAGTTATGCAAAGATGCCAGGAGGCCTGCAAGGATGAACAAGATGCTTCTGGACAAACTCAAACACAAAACAGAAGCCTACTTCTGGAGGGTGGAAGCAAGGACAGGTAGCCTGGGAGGAATACAGAGAGATTGTGAGAGCAGCCAGGCATTTGATTAGGAAAGCTAAAGCCCTGATAGAATTAAAGCTGGTCAGGGATATCAGGGGACATCAAGGGCACCAAGAAAAGTTTCTATATATATGGTGGTGAAAGAAAGATAAGGGGAAGAGTGGGCCCTCTCTGGAAAGAAATGGGAGACCTTGTTCCTTATGATTTGGAGAAGGCTGAGGTACTATCCAATGACATTTCTGCCTCAGTCTTCACTGACAAGTGCTCCAGCCACACTGTCTAAATTGCAGAAGGGAAAGGTGTGTACTGGGAGAATGAGGAACCAGCTGCTCTAGAAGCAGATCAGGCTTGAGACCATCTAAGGAATTTGAAAGTGCACAAGTCCATGAGATCTGATGAAATGTATCTCGGGTTCTGAGAGAACTGGCAGATGAAGCGCCTAAGCCATTATCCATTGTATCTAGAAGTCCAGGTAAGTTCCTACTGACTGGGAAAGGGGAAACATAATGCCTATTTTAAGAAGGGATATAAGGAAGACCCAGGGAACTACAGTCCTGTCAGTTTCACCTCCGTGTCTGGCAAGATCATGGAGCAGATCCACCTGGAAACTATGCTGAGGCACATGGAAAATTGGAATGTGGTTTGTGACAGCCAACATGGCTTCACTAAGGGCAAATAATTCCTGACAAATTTAGTGGCCTTCTATGATGAGGTAAAGGTGTTGGTGGATGAGGAAAGAGTGACTGACACCACCTACCTGAGCTTGTGCAAAGCATTTGACTCTGTCAGTGACACAATACATTTAAATCTAGATCAGGGTTTTGAGCTAGGAGAGCTCATGGTTTTACAGTGACAGAAGTTGGGTTACTGCTCAGCCTGTCACACTGGTTTGGGATGGACTCTGTTCCTGGTGGGCGGTAAACATTTTTCAGTCTGTGGATGTTACTTTTGGCAGGACTTCTGTCTGGAGTGGTTCCGAATTTGGCTTATTGTACTCCAAAAAAACCCCACACTGGAAATCCTTGAACAGAGAAACAATAATAGTTCATAAACTCTTCTGAAGGAATTAGATGGAAAGAACCACCAGACTTCCCTCTGCAAATGTATAATCACCATATTTCCAGATGGCTTCAGTAATTTTGCCCCATCTGTAAGCAGCAAGCTGGGAATGAACTAGGCAAAAGGTAGGCAGCATGCTTTCTGTTTGTTCTAACAGGTGAGATGTTGGTAGGAGACAGAGAGTCGAAGGTTCTAATAGAGCTGTCTGACAAACAGCCTGGCACACTCCTCAGCATTGCCACAGGAGCAGCTTTGGAGAAAGTGATAGTAAGGGGTTTTTTCATGCTGTTCTTTTTCTCCTGGAAAATGCCGTTTGGTAAAAATCATGTTTCTCTGGTGGAAAAATAATATTTCAGTGGTGCTTTGAATTTTTTTTTTTTGGTGGTAGAGGGAGCAGTGGGGAGGGAAAGAGAAGCGGTGTCCTGTTACACTAAAAACACCAGTTGCAAGGTGGTATGAGGTGGCATGAGGTTTCTAGATTTGTACTGCCATTTTTATTTTGTGTGTATGGTCCTCGAAGCTAAAATCACCTGAAATAAAAACTTTAGTTTTATAATACGCAATACTTTAATTTATCTGAAATCCCATTTAATTGTTTTATTTTTTGCCTCAGAAATCACTACTTCTGTTAGTCCTGATTTGGAATGTTGATGATCTAAAACAAAAACAAAAAACCAAACCAAAAAAGTGGAATTTTCCACTGAGATGAATCTCAGTTCTAGAAAATGTTTCTTCACCTCTGTATTGTTCAAGTGTTGAAATAGTTAAGTGGGTGCTTGCTTTGTATCTCTAGTATTATCAGGCTAAATGCAGACTACAATGTCATAACTTTACATTATAATTAGCTAGTAATTATCCTGTTGTATTTGTTCTAATCCCCACCTGGGATGGGCATTGCAAAATGTCATATCTAAGCCACAGCCTTCCTGAATTTTTTCTTGTGAATATGTGCCAATTGATTAAACTCATTGATTTAAATGTTCTTGATCCCTGCTGAAGACCTTAGAACTGCACATCAGCTATTGAAAGGATTTATACTCAGAAGGCCTATTTTGTAGGTACTGCCCCTGCCCCTGCCCCAATACAGGATTATTTGGTGACCTTTAATGAGTCCAGATTAGTAATGCTGAGAAAGCTGCCCTCTATTTGTGACAGCAACCTGTGGTGGGTTGACCCTGGCTAGACCAGGTGCCACCAAATCTGTTCTATCACTCTCCTTCTCAGCTGGACAGAGGAGAGAAAATATAATGAAACATTATGACTTGAGATATGGACAGGGAGAGATCACTCACTGATTACTGTCACAGGCAAAACATACCCAACCTGGAGAAATTAACTGAAGTTATTATCAACCAAAAGATCAGAGCAGGACAACAAGTAAGAAAGAATAAGTAAATTAAATCTTTAAAAAACCCTTCTCCCACCCCTCCCTCCTTCCCAGGCCTAACTTCATTCTCGACACTCTTGCTCCCATCTTCCAGCAGTGCAGAGAGATGGGGAATAGGGGTTATGGTCAGTTCATCACATGTTGATTCTGCTGCTGCTTCCTCCTCAGGAAGAGGAGTCCTTTGCCTGCTCCAGCATGAAGTCCCTCCCCCTGGAGCCAGTCCTCCCCAGACTTCTCCGATGTGAGTCCTTCCCACAGGCCACAGTTCTTTATGAACTGCTCCAGGGTGGGTCCTTTTCCACGGGGTGCAGTCCTTCAGGAGCAGCCTGCTCCAGTGTGGGTCTCCCACAGGTCCTACCAGGAGCCTGCTCCAGCTTGGGCTTCCTACGTGGTCACAGCCTCCTTTGGGCACTCACCTTGCACCAGTGTGGGGTCCTCTGTGGGCTGCAGGGACGCAGCTGCCTCACCATGGTCCTCACCATGGGCTGCAGGGGAACCTCAGCTCTGGTACCTAGAACACCTCCTGCCCCTCCTTCTGCACTGACCTGGGTGTCTACAGTTGTCACTCTCATATATTCTCACTCTTTCTCTGGCTGCAAATTATTTCCGCTCAATAACTTTTTCTTTTCCTTCTTAAGTATCTTATCCCAGAGGCTCTACCACCATCACTGATGGGCTTGGCCTTGGCCAGGGGTGGGTCTGTCCTGGAGCTGGCTGGCATTGGCTCTGTCAAGACATAGCGGAAGCTTCTGGCAGCTTCTCACAGAAGTCACCGCTGTAGTCCCCCCACTACCCAAACCTTGCCTGGAAAACCACAGACAGAGGCCCAGACAGCAGTTACTTTAGATAACTTTACTCTTTTGCAATTAATAGCCTTGCATGCAGAATTTTAGGGGTTTGGAGTTTTTTGGTCTTTGGGAGGTTTCTTTGTACTGCTTTAGACCCTGGTGCAAGAGCGACCTTATGTCCAAACACTGCCATGTCAGGTGTGGGGTAATGATTATGGATGGGAGCTTGCTGAAACAGGTTTGCTGTCTGGAGTGAAGAAAAATTGGTCCTTGGACCTTTAGCTGTCCCTTTCATCCTGCTGCCTGTCATTTTCTTCTGAAGAACACTGCGAAGCCCACAGCCAAGAAGTACAGCTCAGATGTAGAAGCACAAAGGACTGGAAAAGAACTGTGGAAACATAAATGGTTGGTGTTACAAAAGTGGCCAGACGTACCTTCTTTTTTTTTTTTTTTATTGGGTCTGATAATTTCAAATTCTGCTTGGAACAGAGCTTCCTGCTGAAGTGTAGAATTTGTCCGGTGTGGAATTAAGCAATGCATTACTGCCTTGAGAACAGCACTCTAAAAACTGAAGCACTTTGCCAGTGGATCATATGGGAATTCTGAAACTTAGATGACTAAGGTCAAAACCTGTGTATGCTAAACACTTGACAATATTATCACTTGAAACTGAGGGTCTCAACAACTTGTGGAAAGAGATCTGAAATCAGCCACCTCTCTTCAGAGTCAATGTAACTCTATCTAGAGTTTTCTTTTTTAAAACCAGAGTTCTTACAGTCATGCTGGTAATTCAGTAGACTGAGGTAAAATGATTATGTTTTCAAGTCAATGTGCAAGTATAAATGAGTAGTGGTAGTCTTGCCAAATGAAACTGGGACAAAACCTACCAGACCACTACTGAAGTGTAGTCTCACTGATGGGTGGGCTGGAGTTATGGTCAGAAGTTGCACTGCTGTCCATATCAGAATTTTAGCTGAAGAAGATTTTCTAAGTTTGGCTCTCTAAAAACTGGTCATAAGCTGTATTTGCACGTGGATAAATCTGGATAAACAAGTTACTTGCAGCATATCCTTGGTGCATTTGAAATGCTATCTCTTGAAAATTACCGTGCATATCTAGACTTCCAGCTTTGCTGTTGTTCACTTGTGCAACCAACATTTTTTTGTGCATTTTTAGATTCTCCCTTTTCTCAACCAATTTACATTCTCTACTGATATTCTCCTCTTTCATGCCTACCTTTCTTCTCCATCATTGCTTCTTCTATTCTTATTTCCTCTCTATTCCTCCCTTTCCATTAGCTCCACAGCACTACCCAAACCAACAAAAATCTGATGTTGGTGTTGGGTTCATTTCAGCTCAGTGAGAAACTTGTCTCGTTGTGGTTGCCTCTCTTTGTTGAAACCTTAGTAGCAATGTAAAACCAACCCTGAGTCTGGGCTGGCTGAAATGCTGTGCCTCTGAGCCACATCTGCAGTGTGGTGCACTGATGGGCTGTAGACCAGGTGCTGCCTGTGCTGATGAAGCATCCTAATCCTGTGCGGGCTCCAGTCCACTGGTTTTGCTGTCATTCCCCCAGTATTGGGCATAAGATTTTCATGCTTTTACTGTTTTATCTAACTATATTAAACACTCGTAGATAACATATTAGTGAATGTTAGTAGATTTTTTTCTCCTCTGAATATTTCCCATTTTCATTTTAAGTTGATGATTCACAAGTAGCTGAGGAGAGACCTTGGCATATCCTTATTAAATGCAATGCAGAGTGCTGGTGTTCTTGACTTCCACTTGGCTGCCGCTGAATCCCACTTTCAGTCTGACCTGTGTGTATTTTTGACTTTGTGTTTAACTGTCTGTTAGTCTGTTGTGACACTGCCACTTCTAAGCAGTAATTCGCCGAGCTTAAATAACCCAAGTTTTGATCTTTCTGACCAGCGTTATTAAATGGGGACAGAATTGGTCAAGGAGAAAAAAAAATCCCTGTTCTTGACGAACTGCGTAATGCTATTGAATAGGCTAAAATTAGCCCTGTCATTATTTTTATTCTTTTAGGCATCTCAAGGTAATTATAATGGGAAAAGCCAGTCAAGCTATAAGTCAAATAAGCTTAGGTTTTAAGGCAATTTTTTTAATGATTTGCCTTTCCCTCTAAGTAAAACAAAGATTATAAAGATTAGGTTAGCGATTGCTTTTTCTTGCAGAGAGCATCTCAGGTAAAAAATGAACCAGTGGTAAATTAAAGGCAGATATTCAAGCACAATAAAATAATAATCAAGAAGTGGACCAGACAGCAAATGCAGCTGATGCTAAGGAGGGTTGGGTCGAGTCCCATTTCTGATGTTTTGGTTAGTTAAAAGCTGTGATTATGTTCCACATGAACTGCAACTTCATATATGCATTTTGCATTTATTAACTCTGTTATGAAGATGATACAGACAGAGACAAAACTGTTATGGAGGATTTGGAATGGAACAAGCATGCTAATGAGCCTATGCAAAAATGCATCTATTAGCCAGATGGTGAGTTACACAGACATTAGTTTCTGTTTACCATCTGTTTAATCCTCAGAAAGAGGCAGGAAAGGAGCTAGAAATGGTGTAGAGGAACAGCAAACAGTAACAGTGTAGTAACCTTCACAATATGTCCTGAATATCACTTTTCTTAAATAGTTCAGTGAAATACCCCTTTCTTGTGTCTGGTGGTAGATACCAAATTACTGCAAATTCTCTAAGTTTCTCCAATGCCTCATTCTCCACTGCATCCCCCTTTCCCAATATTCCCTCCAAAAAGGAGACAAGTAGTTTCTCTCTGTGAGCAAAACACTTATCATGGTTCAAAGCAAGTTACAATAAAAAAAAAAAAAGGTTTAAATTGCTAAACAATGTGTATCACTGGGAGGGGAAAAAAAAAGGTCCTGAATGTAGAGGGAAAAAGACCTTAAGATCAACTAGCCCAACCACCTCCTCAACAAAAATGTGTTTTTAATTGCAGTTTGCAGTCTTGAACTTCTCTAATTATGGAACGACAAAGTCAGGAAAAATAATTGCCAGAAGTGCTGTTGAGAGAGGTCTCTATTTTAGTCCGGAACTGGAATAGTGAACTGATTAATAATTTGGTTAGGATTCAATTCAGTGTGAGATCCAAAGGCACTTAGAGCTTATTTTTCCTTGTTCACTAGAGGGTAGCAGAGAGAATAGTGAGAGCAACCCAGCACAGCCTGTGCTCAGCAGCAATGAGTTCACTTGCAAGCTCCTGTATTCTTAGACTAACCTGGTGCCCTTCAGGCTTCTTGGTAGAGCAGAAAGGGTACATTTGATGCTATAAGTGTAAACCAACAGCATAAAACTTAATAGCATTCTTAATGTAATTTGATAAAATTAAAAATCATTCTTGGTTTTAGCATTCTAAATGACTGTTTGTTCTTTTTTATATAGTAAACATAAGCATTTTCAAGATTCACATTTTTAAGGAAGCATGGTATTAGGAGAACAATATTGTGCATAGGGGACACTGTCATATTTACGTAGGCAGATAATTTTAAAATAATACCATGACCGTAGAAGGTTACTTCTCTTCTAGGCTGTATTTGTGGAAATTCCACTGAAATAAACGCCTGCAGTCCAAAACTTCCTTCTGCCACCACATTAAATATCTGACAAAACAAGCCATTATACTGTATACCAATAATGGAGACCTTGTGGCACGTCTGCTTCTACTGCATTAAAATTCAACAGATTTCAGTATGAGGTACCTGTATCCTTTCTGGGCTGCAGATGTCCAAAGGAATATCAAGAGAAGAGTTTCAAAAGCTGTGTTGAAGAGCAGCCTTCTACTCTTATGGTATTAATAGACAAGCCAGAAATGTTGCCCTAAAGCAACATCCCCCACATCAATATTTATTGCTGTGTCTGCTCTCTGGCATTTAAGATTTTAAAGTTATGCAGTTTTATGGGGTGTTGTTAAAGGTAATATTACCTGACTGAGGCTGATGTTTTTATTATGTTAAAAATCACCCTTTCCCCCCCCCAAAATAATTCACATTGTAAGTTGCCTTTATTTGCCTGTGGTGTAGAAAATTGATTAAAAAAAAAAAAACTGCTTGAAAATGTTTGCCCATCTCTGTTTTATGTAGTCATTTAGGCATGAGGTAATAAAAAGGGATCTTTCATTAAGTAGTGGGATTATTTGCAACAACAGGAGTAATTTAAAATAGTGGTCATTTCCCAAATAGTACTTCAGGTCCAAAGAAAACACCCTTTTATAATCTCTCTGCATTGTGCTTGTAAAAGAAGAGTATGGACTGAAAAATCTGTGTTGCCGTCCTCTCCTCCCCCTTCCTGTCCCCATACACATGCAAAGATGTGCCCACAGCCCCGCACAACCTTTGAAGCTTTTGTGTGTGCCTGTGTGCCAGCCCTGCATAGCAAAGAGAGAGGTGGGGGGACTTCTCTGCTGTTACCCAGCTTCATGTTCTACCCATCAAGTGATTTCTGTAGGGCAAATAAATATTTGGGAAATCTTTGGATGACTCATCCCTTTGCATTAAAACCTTTCTCAATTCCTACCTCACTTCTGGTCTGAATTCCACAAAGAGACTGAAATCCACAGAGTGGATTCGTAAATGTGCTCCTTATTAAATATGGCAAACAAAAAGAAAACATGTTGATGTAGAGAACCATCCTTCATGTTTTGCTGATTCAGATGTTTAATGATTAAACATTTATAAACCAAAACTGAAATATAAACTCGCTTTGTATGCTATATAAGAAATTTAATACGGTCCTTTTCATCAAATTGAATTGCCACATCAATCTTCAAAGACTTTGGAGGCTTTGGAAGCTTCGTGTTGCAGCATAGCATACAGATGTCCTGTCTAGGGTTGAAGCTTTCTTGTGTTCCACTTGTGTGATGGATCATGTCTGTGCTCTGTTCTTTTATCTCTGTTATAGAAAACTTTTGGACTTAGATTCATACTTGGGAGTGTAAATAATGCAATTGGTTTTGATGTGCTCCAGTGAGAGGGAGCCATAGGACAAGAAAAAGCCAGATAATATCTCATCTTCCTGAAGTCTAGATTGGAATTAGCAGCAAAACAAGTTATATTTCCCATTTTCAATTAGTTTCTTATGTCTTTTTAATGAATTCTTTTAAGACAAGTTTAAAGAACAAATTTCTACAAAATGATGACATTCATTTTTAAAGATGTAATACTAGGTATTTATCTTCACTGTAAAGCTGCTCAGGAAACTGATATTTGCAAAGCAGTTCTGAGACTGCCATGCCACTGCAGTAGTAATTAGTGCAGTCTTAAGCAACTTCTTACTGCCAGGATCCTGTTAGTGACTACGTAATGTGTATTTGTAAAAATCCCCTCTACACCATCCCCCAAAACAACATGAGCACCAGTCTCTCCCAGTCCAGAACTCTGATATCTCAAACTCTTTGGTATTTAGGGCTGTAGGATTTGGGGTATCTCTGTGAAGTACTGCCTCCTGCCTCTGTTTTTATGTTCTTTTTTTTTTTTCTGTCCCATCAACCTGGGTTTTTTTGCACAGAACTTGCTAAAATATAAGCACCAAGCTTCGATGTTTTGAGTCCTGTCATCTGAGTTCCTAAACCCTTCAATTAGGCTGAAGCATTCTCCATTTCCTTGACTTCTCAAGAAGTTTGTCCTCACAGAAATATGTTTTTATTGTTTAAGGACAACTCTTCACCAGAAAAGACTGAAGAATACTTTGCCAGTGTCGTGCATGCCAGGATAATATCATTCACTTAGGTGGTGTTGGTACCCCTGGACGCTGACACTTTAAACTGCACTTCTCCAGTGCTTTGGGGTCTTGCTTTCCCCAGTGTTATCTGCCTGGTGAGTCTGACAGGTTATGTCCAGATGTTTCCAATAGATGTTGTCTCAGTTTGGAGGACAAAAGGGTCTCACCTTCATAATCAAAGGACAGCTCATGGATATACATGGACCAGTCTACTGTATATATTAAATAGAACTTATGCAATATCGAAGTACTTAACAGTGATGAATGTAATGATTTCTCATTATCCCTGTTTATTTATCTGTTTTTTTCATTTTGTTATCTTCTTTTTATTAGCCAGTGTGCAAATCCTTTTTCAAAGGTAAGTTTGTCTGTTTATATTTATAAAATGCCAATCATTTTGCTGATACTGTCAAATCATAAGTAATAGTAGCATGAGTCAATGTACATTGAATACACAAACCAATACTTAAGAATTTTATTAATTTTCTTACACTGTGTTTATGAGCTCCCAGAGTATTTTATGTGCATTGAGGCCACTTCAGTTCCTGTGCTTGATGTAATTAAATCAGACTTGAATTTTTTTTAACTAACCAGCCTTGATGGCCTCTCATTAATAAACAACTCGTTAAATTGACAAATTTCTGCAAGCATGGAATTATTATTCAAGAAGCTAGTGAAAATAGTAGTTTGGAAGGTACAAGGCCATCTACAAATTTATGGTTTATGTAAGGATGGCCTAGACTATGGAAAAGTTCCGTAAATACTGAAATGTTTTGAAAGTAGGACAATCATGCAAAATCATGCAGGGATATAAACGGCAAGTGTGCACATAGGCACAGTATTTCCATGAGCCATTCAACTAATTTTTGTTCTGTGTCAAACCTGTCATCATGGTTATTTCCACCTTCCAGTTCTTGATGCTGCAAATGTGTGTTAACCAGTTTGCTTGGTCTTTAGGAATATCTTTGCCTTCCCCTCTCCCCACTGTGTTGGTGATGTAAACATGACACTTCTCCTGATACTGATGACATTTGCTAAATATTTTTTTGGTGCCTGCTCCTGTGATTATCCTCTGTACACAGCCATGCACTTCAGAGGGGGAGGATGGTGGGGGATGCAGACAGAATTAATCCTGTCGTAAGGATGTCTGTCCTCTACTGCTGACTGTGCCAGTGTGAGGCATTAGCTGCATTATGGTGTCCTTCTCTCCCTCAGTCTTTTTGTTCCCCTTTGAAATTGCCTTCTGTAAGCTTGCTCCATGGCAAGGCACAATTGGTTACATTGGTTAGTAAGGAAGAGGAAAAGAGAATCGTAGCTGGAAAAAACCTCTTTACCTTTCTTAGCCTTATCCACTGAAAACTAAAGCAAGTTTTTTTAGATGATTTTATAGATTTGTGTTGCATGGGTAGTATCTTGTGTAAATTAGGTTTAATACACGGACGTGTGTATGTGGCCATGTGTGTACAGCCTCATGCCTCAAGTGTGTGTCCCTGTGTGAGCTTGCTGCAGGTCCCCTTTATTTCTATAACTTGTGACAGTGCAGCTGAGTAATAGCATTAAAAATTGTTCAAAGCCCTGCACTTTAAAATAGTCCCATTGCATTGCTTTAGGTGAATATAGATATCCCCTGAATACAGGCATCCTAGAGAAACTAGGACAGTGTACTCCGTGAGTGTGTGCTTCCATGTAGCATCTAGAAACTGAGTTTGGATACTTAATTGATGTCAATAGTGTAACTGGTTATTTCAGTCCTTGATCTTTGAACATTTTAATAATAAAAACTGCATATATTGTGATCTATGAGTGCCTTTATCATTTGCTAGTAAGAATTTTTGCATCACTACTCCACTTATGTTTTTGGTTAAGAAGAAATGTGGGTTTTAAATCTCATAACTGGGTATATATATATATAGTCTATATAAATGAGAGTTATGAAAGCACAATGTGTTTAGCGAGGGAAGGCCCATGCTGACCTTGCCTCCCTGAGGACAAGGAACATTTTGGAAGCCATTCCATAATCTTTCATTTTTATTGGATATTTGGAGTATCTTCATTGAGCAGTTACTGGCCTTTGTTACAGATTTTCAGTGTATGACCTATGAGGTATGGAGGCAGCATGGATTGTGCACAGGGAGCCTGGAGGTTTTAGTAATTTAAAGTGTTTAATATACTCTAGCTGTCAGGAATGTCCAGGGAAGGGAGTGCAGGGGAAGTCACTCTTTACAGCAGTGCTTTCTATACAGCCCTGGAAGATCTTATTCAATGGGGATGAGACAATATTTTGACCATTTCAGTTTTTTTAATCTCCCTTGTACTTATGCGTGGGGGAAGTTTATTTGGCACATTGTAAGCACTGATTTTCTCAGAAAGAAAAACAAGACAGCACCGAATGAAGCTGCACAATGGACCCCAATCCCTGGGGTTAGGAAGGAAAGTCCTCTTTATATCTATAGGGAAGGGGGGTATTAAGGTGCAGCCTCCCCTGCTTTGTCTGTGTTAGGCATGCAAAACTGTGGGATTAGCAGATGCAGTTTAAGTGGCCTCACGCTGGAAGTGGCACAATAGTTGGCTGGTGCATAACTTGTGTCTGTTGACCTGGTCGCTGCTGCCTCTGAGCTAATGCCCAGACAGAGGAGTCAGCAGTCACTTTCACTGTGTCTGCTTTGTAAGAACAGTCAGGGGAATAGAGCAAATGCCCAGCGGAGATTAAATCTATACGCACTAAGTCTTCATTTGCAAAGTCCTAATGGTGGTGGTAGAAACAGGAGGGGGAACGACAAGGTTTTACAGCTACTCATCCTCTTTTGCTGAGGAAAAAGACAAAATGCAGTCTCAGGAACTTTGCCTCTCACTGGATGGTCTCTCATTCTCATACGAATCTGGTTGATTAATAGGTGATGTGGGCAGGGACAGCTTTCTGGTGCACCTTCTGCCTGCCAAAGCCCTGACATGTGAGTACACAATATGCAGAGCTTCCACATCATTTCTGAATTTCAGCAGTAATTTGTTTTCAGTATCTCAAAGTAGGGCTCAATGTCTTAATGGTTTTATTTTTTTCCTGAGTGTTTCTGAATTGGTCCTCATTTATCATAATGATTTGTCTAATGTCCAGTAAGTTTTTGAGTGACTGTGTAGGTTACAGAAGCCTCAAGAGAAGTGAGGCAGTAAACTTCATTGAAATTTTGTGGAGTCTGAACACATGAGTTATTTATGCTCTTTTGAAAGTCTAATTGGTAGGACTACTCGTTATTTTTTCTGCTTTTAAAAATGCAAAGTAGGACTGGTAAGTTGTATGTATTTGTGTGTGTGTGTGTGTACAAGATATGTATTGCCTCCATCTCTTGGGGCCTGTTGGTGTTGCTGCTCTGACTGCTGTGCTGCAACAAAAAACTGCTTAATGATGTTAATTCAGTGTTTGGATCGGAAATATTATTTTTTTTGTTTCCAAACAAGAATGAGCTCCTTCCTGTGTTTCCTTGTAGTCCTCTTGTAGCATTACAGGCTCCTTTGTTCTCTTCTGCTCTCGCTAGGGAGCTACCCCAGTTTCAGCAGCAAGGCAGATGCTTGCCAAGCCACCTCCTCTTGAGCTGAGCTCCAGAACTACAGACCAACTTTGAGTGGGAGATTAAGGAGCTGCTGTATGACAGCAGGCAAAGGCAGAGCAAGCAGCAGGGGCAGAAATGAACTTTTTAAGGCTATGTTTGAAAAACCACTATTTGAATGTGACAACAGATAGGATGCATCCAAAGAAAAAGCAATTTTATATTTTTAATAATTATTTACACAGATTTTGGCTTTAGCAGAAGATCTTCCTCAGCTTTCAGAGGTTACCTGGTGACAATATTGTTGACTTTTATGAATAAGTATAATGAGGCTAGGGAAAAAGCAGTAGTGATTTCTTAAGCATGCATTATTTTTCAGGTTTCTGTGTTTTAACAGTGGATCCTCTCCTCTCACATCAGCTTTCCTGCTGCCTTCTCAGTGCTGCAGAGGCACCTGCAGTCATTGCTGTCAGCAGCAGCAGCCAAGAGAGCAATGACTCCTGCCTGCTAAGGGATGCAGCAGGGCCTTTGATCACAGTCTGGAGGGCATAGGGAAAACATTGAGGAAAAGTGTCTAAACAACCACTTAAAAGAGGATGCTGGCAATGGAAGGGAGATGGGCAGAGGAACTGGAAGAGTGTCTTTTCAGAAAAAGAGTGAAGCCCAGCCAACTCTGAGTCCTTCTGCTTAACCTGGCTGCAATGACATTCTCATCTGCAGGTTTTCCTTCTGGTAACAAGGACGAGATTAGAAAGCAATCACTGGGTGAATGTGCATGTAGGGGTTTTTTTTTGAGGGAGAAATAGAAAGGGATCCAACCTATGCAGTTTTTCCTTCCACGGGGTTTTCTTTGTTCAGACATTTTGGGGAACAATAAAATACTAAAGATGTTGTTCAGTGTCATTGTGCTCTGTGCCTTCGGCAAACCCTCGGGTAATTCAGCAAGTCTAATTCACTCTTTTTTAGGCTTTATACATTCTAATATTTTTGCTCTTCGGAGCTGGCCTTTCTTATTAAAAAAATATTGTTCATAATTATTTACATGCACTTTTGTATCTAATTGAAAAGGTTAAAACTTGCGTGTAAATAAAGTGATATTGTTTTACTTTTTTCCCTATAATTTGTGCTAGGCTTATGGGAGGCAAATACTTGTATCTGACACATATACAAGCACAAGAAAAAGTCAGAAAAATTCAGGTTATGATGGACAGCAATTATTTCACCTCTTGAAGAGAAAAGCCTCTGATTAGTTGATATCCCAGAATAAGACTTTGAAGAACACACAAGATTTAAAGTGCTTTGTACTTCTCTGGAAGTGTTTGACCAGATTTAGTAATCTTGTGTGATGACTTCTTGGATGGCTGGGGCTATCTCTGTCTATGTCTGTAACCATATCTGAGGTTATGTTATTTATATATTTTTTAAAGTATGATTAATATCACTGCATCAGAATTCAGTAAAAGTTACTGATGCAACTGTTAAAGATATGTTTATATAGTAAACAGAGAGACATAATCTAAAAAGATTAATGGTCTTTTTCTAGCTACTCTTGAAGTACTCTCAAATTGGAGGAAGTCCTTCATGACAGGATTGGTATCTAGTTCATGTTATTAATGACTTAATCAGAATATAGGCATCAGCTATTCATGTTCACATGTTTCTGATTTGGTGGGGTGAAAAATGTCCCTTAAAAAAAGTTGGGGGGAGAGGGTGGTGAGAATAGCAGTATCAGTTCAATTGTGTCCATCAGCTGTAGCAGCTTCTTCTAGTCTATGCCAACAGCTCCCCTCCCCATCAGCTGCTGCTTGTCTCATCTCCAGGAAAAGGAAAAATTGATTAAATGGATGAAAAAGGATAGCATGAGCTTTCATTCTTACCATAAATCTTCTTGTAAAAAAGCTCCCTAGCAATGGCATAGCCTTTTGAGTTGCACTTCTGAAATATTCTGAATGGGTCACCAATTGTCTGTATTTTGGCACAGTTAAAGGCTGTAGTTTGAGATCTCAGTTGTTCTTTCACTGGTGGTAATAACATTTCTGATAGTAAAGGCAGTAAATTTTATCAGGTAAGCCTGATTTAGCAAGTGTATAAGAACATAAATTTTACTCTCTTCCAACACTTTTGTTTAAAGCTAAAGGACCACTTTTAAACAACTCACTGAATCAGGATTTTGGATGTTTTGCTTTCCAACTGTTTAGTAATCTCATATACCAAATGTTATCTATTTCTATGACTCACAAGGACATGCAATTATTCTGCTATTTTCTGGCAGAAAGTACTCTAAAAATATATTAAGCAATGCAAACATAATACAAAAAAAAATTTTATACTTTATTGTGTCTTATCTGATGTTAACCTGCCAGCAGGCTAAGCATGTAGCAAAAATTAGGTCATACTAAGTGTTTGCCTATGTGAAGGAAATGCATATTTCAATTAAAAACTGTAAAAAAATTGTGCGACAGGGTCTAAGTGTTTGAAACCTCTCCAGATTTGAATTCTCAAGACCTCTCTGAATTAAGTTCTCATCATGAATCCCTGGGGATGGTGAGAATTTTATTATTAATGATTTTTAGGGATTTTTGGCACATTTGTTGCCTTGTGATAAAGCTCCTTGACGCTGAGCATCTCAGGACAGCAGAGCTGCAACTGATTCCTTGGAAGACGCCCCAGAATTATCTGTATTGATAACAGGATTCACTCTGCTGTCACAAGAAAGGACAATTTTTTACACTTTTAAGTCTTAATTGTAACAAAAAAACCACATTTGAGAACACTGGGAGGTGAGTACCCGTTACTGAATAAAATTACACCTTGCATCTGCGTGTTCAAATATCCTACACATTTCAATTTTCTGAGTGAAATTGCCTAGGCCAGACTCTGAGTCTGACAGGTGACCTAAATGGAGCCAAGCCCTTCTTTTGAGCATCTTTTGAGGACAGGTCATTTATATTTGTCTGTCTTTTAACACAGAGCTGTGACTCACTGAGGTGCATAAATGGTATTTTGCATTGTTCTATCAGTGTACTTTAATTACTGTAACTTTTTTGCCTACATTCTCCAGTACTGGGGTTCTTATTTGTTGTGTTTAACTGTGCATTTGTTATAAGGATACAAAGATTTTAAATTTATTAAGCTTCAAATTTGAAAATCATTTTTAAATAAATGTAAGTAGACATAAAAGATTGCAGTAGAAAATTAATAAAACAGATGTAAAAGATATCAAGATTCTGCAGTGGGGTTATGCCTCATCAATGCAATTCCTGTGGCTCAGTGAACATGCAGTGACTTTTCACTTGTATTAGGTATAGAAAGTCTACCAGCAAAGTAAAGGAGATGAAACTAGAACTCATTTTATTCTGTATCGATATTTTTTAGTAAAAGCCTGGTTTTAGTTGTAATTTGGATAAAACTTATCTTTCCTTTTCCGTGATTTGCTTTCAATAGGATGCAGATATTGTAACTCAATCCATGCCACTGCAGGGGGAAAATTCTTCCTGGATTTTTTTTTGTCCTTCAGCCATGATTCACATTTCCAATTCATGCAAATTTAACAGGACTATTCCTTTACAGATTTGTGGGTTGAGTTTTTAAGGTATTTTATAAAACAAATACTAGGAGATATTTAAAGCAAGGCCTCTTTCTTCTTGGGTACTTACACACTTAAGCATTTAAGGTTTTTTGATTGTTTAAGAACAATATCTATTCATTGACATTGACAATTCAAAACAAAAACTGAAATACAAGTATGAAGGCAAGAACTGTTATTTTGTTGTGACTGCCTTTCCTCATTAGTCCTGTTGCAGGTTATGTCTACTAGTAAAACTAAGGGATTTTTTTTCTTGCGGGGTGATAGGGATATGAAAATTTAAACAATTTTACTTTCCTCTTTTCACTGTATTTGGTAATTATATATCTCAATCTCAGTAGAAATTGAAAAATCTTTGTTCAATGAACTAATTGTATTCTTTTGCTCTGAAAACTCAGTCCAAAATCTGCATTGAAAAAAAAAACCCAAATGTTTTATGTTTATGGGATTCCTAGTTAATATTCTTAGTGACCTAGAAAAGAATGCAAGCAGTCAGTTTCTGTGGCTAAAGTAGTTCAGAGACTCTCAGCTTCATTCCATGTTTAATAATAAATATCAAAAAAGTTGATTCCCCCTCAAGAGCATTATGATACAGCACATATTAATTTTGAGTGAGCAGGAGTAAGTAACACTAACATCTGTTCCAGATGTTAAAATAGCTAAAGCTTAAGATATGGGTGATGCACATCCGTTGTCACTTGGCTCTCCTGGGACTGCATGGGCATCCTTCGGGATGGCCTCTAGAGTTTTGTTTAGGTGTCTCATCTAGGCACTGCCCCACCAAAATTTTAGCTGGCTTTTCCAGGAGGGTGATCCTCTCCCATCCAGCCCAGCATAACCACCTGCATTGCCTGGGCAGTTTTTGGAGAGCTGCATCTCTGGAGACATGGAATGGGAAATCCTGCCTGCTTGCCTTAGGTGTTTGCTTTGGTATGTCAATTGTATAAAGGGCACAAATGCCTCAGAGGAGAGACCCAGACACAAATGTCGGCCTGCCCATCTCGTGTGAGCATCTCAGCTGAGGGAGAGACAAGTTGTAAGCAGTGTCCCCTCTTAAGTAAGAGTTGGAGTCACTCTGCAGCCAAGAACTCAACAGTCATGGAACAAATAAAGGTGGAGCCAGGCTCGAAGGTAGGGATTGGAATGTTTATCTGCCCGGTCCCTGTTTCCAAGACAGTTCTTGCTTTTAAAAAGATGCTTATCCAGTAGTTGAAAGTGTAAAATGCATACATGTGCTTCCACCATGGCTGCCACTACTGTAGTGTTGGCCACATCTTGGTTTTCAGTGTTTTTAACAGATCTAAGCTGTTTGCTGGAGCCTGCACATCTTGGAGCACAGCTGATCAGCAGATGCCTGTCTCCTATAAGCATATGCGTGGGTAATTAAGGTTAATGCACAGGGAACTTTTCATGGAAACATTAAGTAAGGAGTCACCTATTGAGTTTTAGTACCAAGGAGATTAGGTAGTTCTGAATAATGAGTGAATTAGTCTGTTGTACAACTTGAGTAGGTTTTAAATTTCACCTTCATATTTTATTTTCTTGGCGCTTTTTCTTTCTGCTATGTCTGAGCTCTCAGGAGAGCTCTTGGCATGTGATGACTTTGTGGCTTCCCCTGTCTCATCAGCAAGTTATTGGTCATCACTCACACCTTATCGAAAGCTGAAATAACAGAGTGCTTCAACTGGTTCTATCAAGAGGTTTTTTTTAAACACGATCACAGAATCAATTAGGTTGGGAAAAATCCTCTGAGATCACTGAGTTCAACCTGTGACCGAACAGCACCATGTCAGCTAGACCACGGCATTAGGTGCCACCTCCAGTCTTGCCTTAAACTCCAGATTTTCCTTAAACATTTCCTTTGTAAAGTCACTGGCTTAATCTACTAAATCCCATGTGATGGCACCAGGAGCTGTCCCCTTTCAGGCTGAGGAGTCCCCTTGCTTTCCCCTCTGGGATCTCTTGTCTTCAGGGCCCGCGGGGATCTTTCTTCTTTTCCTAATTATTTTTATTTAGGAGATAGTCAAGTGAGGCACATATTGGCTACATTTCTGAGCTGTTATTCCTGGTTTCTCTGATGTTTATCAAGGAAGTGGCTGGCTATGTCTTTTATCTTGGCCTTGGGAGTGTTATCATATGTATGTGTGGGAAGGAAGGGAAAGGGGAAAATGGCAGATGGGGAAAATGGCAGACAGGAAAAAGGGATTTTCAGTGGAGTGAATACCAGCACTGGTGCATTGACATAAATTGAACTGCACCCAGCCTGTTTTGTCTAGTGTCCTCCCTCCTTACCAGTGTACACTGAGAGTGTCCAGAAAAATGATTTGCACTTTCCCATTATTAACTATTTTGTTGCTATGGGAGGGCAGTCTTACTCAGCCTTCCTTGCCCAGGCCATGACAAGTAAAGGTATGAGTGGTGCTGGCACATTTCTTTTAAACTGGAAGAAGTCAAGAAGAAAAGCAGCAGCGCAGATTGGGCATTCCTGCTCTGCGGATGCTTCTCATTTTCCTGCACTGATGCTCACAGATACTAAAACTAACATCAAAGAGAGAAACAAACGAAATCTGTGTGTCTCCATGCTTGTCCAACAGCCAGCAATGAGTGTAGTGGGATCAATTATTTATTTTGTGATTCACTGAAATGATTTGTTAGTTGAGGGTAAGATTACTTGCCATAACATTTCTGTTTCAATCGTGAAACTTTTGCAATGTAGGTAAATATACCTATCACCAAAGGAAATAGTCTGAGGCATCAAATTTTGAAGTGATACTTAGATATTGTGCCCATCTGAACTGAGAATGTATCAGTTGAAATAGTTGACCCTGATGTGTGAATCACACTCAGGGCGTGTATTTTTCCCTTGGGTTCTGTGAACAATATGATGATTTTACTGATTTCCTAAAGTCTCAGCAATAAAATTTCATCATCTTTAACGAAGAATTGCAAAAATTGTTTTCCTGTTAAGGTTTATATTTTATCAGTGGTACGTGCTTAATTTTATAAATAATATTAAGTTAAAAAAAACTATCATGTAAATTTTATTGGGAAGTAATGTATGAGCAAAGCTAGAATCTGTTTCTCAAATAGTTTTTTAGCTAGAGAATATGTCAGAATATCATTCTGACAAAAAGGTAAGTAGGAAGAATTAGGTTTAGTTTGTAGAGATGTGGTTTGCAGGATTTTTGTCCATCTCCAAACAAAGAGAGGCCAGATCAGATATAGGTGATAAAGTTTTGTTCAATTAATTTGTTACAATTTTTTTTTCATAGTAGCCTGGGTCTAAAACGCTTAGGAGAGGAATGTATTTTTAGGAAACCATTTAATTTCAGTTGAAGTGAGAAACTAGCCCACAAGAATTGTGATAGACAGAGAAAAAGGGAAAAAGGGATTAAAAGTGACAGAAGAAGAATAGGGGAGAGGTTTCAAATAACAATAATAAAGGAATAATAAAGTTAGGCCCACAAAATGTAGGCAATTTGAAGCACAGTGACAACTAAATTATTATAGAAGGTGACTGGGAAGAAGGAGTAAACTTGCCTCTGTTTTTTATACCTTAGTTAAGGAAAATAAAAATTGTAAATATCCAGTACCATTATTGTCTCTTTAAAACTCACTTAATATGTGCAGTAAAAAACAAATGTATAGATGGATTTCTCCACACTGGCCTTCCAGGTAAAATTTATGGTCTAAACACAATTGGATGTTAGAGAAAACCAGGTTTGCCCTACGCAATCTTATAAGTGAGTGTATGGAGTCTGCAATGATGTTAAAGTTGTGATTTCTTAGGTGTTATCCTATCCTCCTTTGGATATTGATGGACTAGTGATCAGACACTTGTGTCAGAAAAACCTTTCAAGGATGATATAAGTAGGATCAATTACTGGCAGAACAGGGTACAAATGAATCGTGTTTAACAAATATTTTAGTATTTCAAAATATAAAAAAATAGTAAACCAGAGAATAAAAAAGTCCACTCCACAAACTGTATACCAGAGTTCAGTAAACCAGAGTATTAAGTTAATATTCTGAATTTCTATCTTAATGCTTTCAAAAATAGCATCTAGTGGGTCACCCTTTGGATAGACTCTTGTGTACTAAAGGTTGCTCCCTGAGAGTAAACCTCCTGCTTCTGCCTTTCAGAAAGTCAAAGAGTAAAGTTATTTGTTTTAGGATGGAGATACTTTTAAATTCACAGGCCAGGAGCTCCTAGCTTTGGTGACAGGCTACAAAAGATGCAGCAGCAGTATCAGAGCATCATATTTGTGGATGGAGACACGGTTCCTGTCCCAGCAGGGCAGCAATAGCATGGGAGCATCCTGTTATGCTGGTCCTGATGCAGACATTTTTCTTTGGGTACCCTAAATTATATCCACCATCATTTATTCTTCAGATCTATTAGATTATTTAAATTCAAATTATGAAGGGAATTCCTCAGCAAATAATGTCCTCCAGCTCAGAATTACATTGAAAATAATAAAATGCCTATGTAAAAACAACCTCAGAAAAAATACCAGCTGTATGGGAATAGAGAATCAGTTGAATTTATTTCCCCAAACACAGTATACTTTGTGGATATTTCTTCCAAATACAACCAACTTGAAAGGAAGAGAAACTTTATTCATGGGAATGTAGGTCAGTCAGCAGTACAAACTCCTTTTTTCTCCTCCTCAAAGGCCCCATATTTGCCAGTCTATATATAATAAATAAGTAATGACTGTATGTGGACAAAACAGGCTAAACAAGTTATGCAAATTGGAGGAAAACCCTCTAGATAGAGTAGATCCAGTTGGTGCTTCTGATCCACTTTGAGGCGGCCTCCAGAGCCTCTGCTGCAAAAAAAATAGCTATGGGTCAGCACACCTACAGCATCTTCCCTCCCCTCCCAGACCTGCATGCAGCCATCTCCCACGGCCAGCTGTGTTTGGCCTGGCTCAGGGCAGGAGCATTTCCCTCCCAAGTCGGCTGCTGTGGTGGGAGCCCAGGGACAGCCACCTACCAGGGCTGGGACAGAGGGCTGAGGTGCTCATCTCTAATCTCCCCCTTGTGCCCCCGTCTCTGGGAAGTAACAACTTTATCTTAATGACCATAACGAGGCAAATCAGAGTATTTGAAGGTGGCAGTGGTGTGACCCAAGAAATGGGAGAAGATGTGCTGCTGTGCATTTCTTGATGAGGTGTTTCCATAGTGAGGGACTGAGGAGGGCTGGGAAGATGAAGGCTGCAGTAACGTAGAGAGAGGTGTGAATGAAGTATGCATGAAAAAGGACTATTAGGTTGTGTTAGTATCATAATACAGCTGGCTAAACTATTTCATGTTTCTTCCAAAGTGTTTCTTCTTTGCTGCATTGTGCTTTTTTGTGTTCTCCATGATAGGTAACTCCATCCCATTAAATCTCATTCAAGTGAGTTCTTCCAAAGAGTCTCTGTCTGGTCTTTCTTTCTTTGTTACACCCAAAAGGGCAATGTTTCCAAAAGGACATCTTTTTTCTTGTAAAAATACCTTCTCGTCCTGTGGCATGTCATTGCATTCAAATCCAATGATCTATAACAATGAATAGATATTACTACTCTGTGAAGTGTGTTTTGGAAAAGGCACCACATAAACAGACATACACACACACACACACACACACACACAGAGTACTGTAAACTTGAACTTAATCTGGAGGAACTTCTGTACTTAATCTAGCTGGGCAAAAGCTACTGTAAATAGTTCTGCATAGCATTTTATGCCTTTTGTGACAGGATATGTATGTGATGAACTAAGATACACCTCTAGAACCGCTCTGCTTCCTCGCAGCAGGTCATGGCAAAGTCTGTGAGCTGGTGGACAGCAAGCAAATGAGAAAATGTATTAAACAACTGTGTCCTTGCTACCCCATCTCCTACACAATTCCCTATTTCTTCTGATGCATCATGACAATGTAAAAGGCAGGTTATTAGACTAGAAGGATGTTAACATGTTGCTATCTTCCACTGAAAGCTTTGGTGATAAAATTCTAACTTATCTTTACCCAGTACTCTCCCAATTGCAGGTGTGTCATGGCTGGGTTATTCCCCACACTTTCATTCTTTCTTTTTTACCCTGAAAATTATGTATAAACATAAAAACCCCACCTGTGTTATGTCCCTAGTGTGCATTCATGTGTATAGCAGTGGATCTGTTTTACTCAAGATGAGAGATGTAAACTTCCAAATCAGAATAAGATGATGAAGGAAAAAAAGACCTTTATTTATTTACATTTCAGTAAGGCTTCTGAAAAACCCCTAAGTACATTTGTAAATGCAAGTTTGTGATGCCCAGGTGCTATTTTTCACAATGTCTAACATTTAAGGAAACATCTATTAGAAATTCACTTTTTTTATCATTGCAATCTATGATCGTAAGTATGATACAACCCTTTAAAATTTATGACATTAATTATAACAGCTCTATTCTTAGCCCATCTGAAATGTTTGGTGCAAGTTGTGAATCAGACTAAAGAAGTGAAAGAAATGGGTGAGTTCTTCTTTGTAGCACTGAATGTATGTGAAACAATTGCTGTGTTCCCTTGCATGCCAGGCAAGGCCTTACAAGTTCTTGTAGACCATAAGTAAATGGATATGTGGCTGAGATGGTGCCTTGGGGCTAAATGCTCATGAAATGATAAATCTGAGTAAGTAACAAAGCAGCCTGTCAAATACAGGGCACATTGTTAGATGTTGATGCTTGAAGGCTGGGAGGGATGGGTTGCCCGAGGAATGATAAAAATTATGATGTTTACAAGAAGACATGTTAAGTTGTGTAAAATGACTACATATTTCAAAGCAGGAGATTGTACTAATGCAACTTTAAGGTTATACTGTTAAAAATCATAACAATTCAAGGAATATTGAAGTTAAGTGTCCCATGGCAAAATTGGTTCAGGTTCCCTGTGTGCCTATTTTATGGTCCTGTGTTGCATTCAGTAGTAAAAACACCAGCCTAACCTACCCTGCAGCAGGCGATGTGCAGGAGGCAAAGCAGAGGTGTAAAATTACCCAAGAGCTCAGCAGCGATAACACTGCTTTAGCAACCTTCTTTTATGTTTTTTGGCATAGAAATTAAACCATAAATATTTTGCAGCTACATTAGCTTAGCTTTAACTTGTCTAATATCCTATCATGCCTGTTCTAAAGCAAAAGAAAGAATTGCTTCTTTCAGGAGGAAGAAAATAGTATTTTCTAATTAACAAGTGGTTGTCTCTGGACAGTGCTGAAGCATTACTGTTCCACAGTTACTGGTGGTACTGTTCTGCCCATTCCGTTGGACAGGTTCCACTCCAAATTCATCTGATGATCAATTCCCTTGGCATGTGCACAGTAACTATGGGGCACTTCTTCATTTTCGGGTTCTAGACTTGTATCACTTTGCAATTGCCTCCCTTTTTGTGATGGCAGAGGTTGAAGTAGAGCTCATGTCTGCTCTGGCTTTGCTTTCCAGGCTGGGAAGAGCAGTGCAGGCTGAGCCCCGGGCTTCCCTCGCAGTTCGCCAGCCTTGCGGCATGGCAGTGTTTGACTTCTATCGCTGAAGCTTTCATGGAGCAGAAGCCAGGCTTCAACTGAGTCATAGATTCAAGAGGTTCCAAACTGGAGGAGAATCTGTTCTGGTCTTTGAAGTGTCTGGAGAAGTCACTCTCCTACTGACTCTGTGTAGAATTCTCT
>VZTG01004157.1:0-30273 GCA_013397845.1 Melanocharis versteri
CTGAACAGAGCCTGGCACCATCCCCTTGTCCAGCCTGACCCTGCTGCTGAAATACGCCCCGTCCTCCCCTCCCCTGAGGGGGGGCCATTTTGTGTGAGGGGAGGGGGCCATTTTGTGGGCTCCACGTTCTCCTCGGGGCGGGCACCAGCCCCAAGGCGGCCAAGCTGTGCCAGGGCTGTGCGGGCGGTGTGCGGGGCTGCACGAACCCTTCTCCCCGGCCTTGCGGGGCTGCTGACGCCGGCTCGGAGCGGCCGCTGCCCGCGCAGCTCCCTCAGCGCTCCCTCAGCGCGGGCTGCCGCCATCAGCCCGCCGGGCCGGCAGGGGGCGCTGCCGCCCGCCACACGGAGCGGCCCCGTCCCGGCTCCATCCCGGGGCCTTCCGGGGTATCCCGGTGATCCCGGCGTGATCCCGGTGTGATCCCGCTGGAATTCCGGCGTGATCTCGGTCTGATCCCGCTGGAATCCCGGCGTGATCCCGCTGTGATCCCGCTGGAATCCCTCTGTGATCCCGGGCTGTCCCGACCCCGTCCCGCTGTGATCCCGGCGTATCCCGGCCCCGTCCCGCTGTGATCCCGCTGGAATCCCGGCGTATCCCGTCCCCGCAGCCATGGGGAAGAAGGGGAAGCGCGACAAGAAGGGGAAAGGCGCCGAGAAGACGTTGGCGAAGATGGAGAAGAAGGTGTCCCGCAGAGCCAAGAAGGAGGAGGTGACGGGAGCGAGGGAGGGCGCGGGGCCGCTCTGGGTGCGGGGGGAAGGCTGGGGACAGGCTTGGAAGCAAAGGAGCGAATCCAAGGGGAACCTGGGCCGTCGAGGGGAAATGTGGATCAGGGAACTGTAGGATATCCCGAGCTGGAAGGGACCCACGTGGATCATCCCGTCCAGCTCCCGGCCCTGTGCAGACACCCCAGCAATCCCACCATGTGCCTGAGAGCGCTGTCCAAACCTCCTTGGACATGGATTTCGGGGATGCCCCATCCCTGGGAGTGCTCCAGGCCGGGTCGGACGGGGCTTGGAGCAAGCTGGGATAGTGGAAGGTGTCCCTGCCCATGGCAGGAGGTGGGACTGGGTGAGGTTTAAAGTCCCTCATTCTCTGATTCTAAGCAGAATCCGTAACTTGGTTAAATTCCCTGGAATCCACTGTGTGTGACAGCAGGTGTAAAAGAAGGACAGGAAAGCACAGCTTAAGGGTCCTTTTTGCTTTCCATCCCCTTCACCCTTTTCTTCTGGTCTCAAAAGCGAATGAAAATCTTTGTTTCTCGCACTCCTAGAGGGGCTGCTTGTATTTAAGCCTCAAAACAGTGACTTTTTCCTGGTTAAAACGTGGTGTTAATGGCCTAATTCAAAGCTGAAAGGCATGGCAGGTGCCCCTGTAGACATGTCCTGGCTGCAGGAGAGCTGATTCCATGCTGCAGAGGCAAAATTCCCCGACTTTGTGAATCTCTGCTTGGAGCACACCTTCCAAAAGGTGACCTGAAGGGAGATGAGCAGAGAAACCCTGGCTCAGAACCTCCGTCTTGCTGCAATCCTGCTTCTGCTCTTGGTCTATCAGCAGTTTTAGGGGGACAGATTTTGGTTTAAATTGAGTGAAGTTGAAAGGGAATAAAGATACACGAGGTTTCTCTGGATATAAAAGTTTCCAGTTGTATTTGGGCAGTTATTTATTTTTTTTTTTAAATGGAAATTGTGGGAGTGAGTGCTGGTTTCAGGAGTGCTTCTGTGCATGTCAAGCTGCTCACGTCTGGCTTTTTATTTCCAGGAGGATCTTGAAGCCCTGATAGCAGAATTCCAGAATTTGGATGCTAAAAAGACCCAAGTAATTGAGTCTTCCTGCCCACCCCCCTCGCCCAGGTGAGAGCTTGTGTGAGGCTTTGGCTGCCACTTGTAGAGCAGTTGGGGGTGCTTTTAATGGCTTTTATTTACATAAAATTATTTCCCAAGAGTGGAAGGTATAGCTGATATCTGGAGTTAGAAAAAACACGTGGAATTCTGAATTCATGGTTAAAAAAGGGCCCAAAAGATTTTTGGTGCCAAAATCCACTTTTTAACCAGCCCATCAGCACCAAAGAGGCAAAGCAGGGTTAGATTGTGGGGCTTTGAGGGAAAATAAAAATGAAGAGGAAGTTTTGGATTTGAACTAGAGGGCTGAGGGGAATTCAGAGGCAAAAGGGTGTGTCATGAGGTGAAAACCACTTCATTAAGTGAGGTTCACATACTTGGGGTGTTCAGGAGAGCAGTGACCAGCAGCAAGTGCAGAATAATGACACAGATAAATGGAGAGGAGACAGCCCAGAGTTCTGTGCCCTCAGAAAAGTCATTTTTATTCCTGCCACCCCAGCATTAAAATTCAGGAGCTCACGTCAAAGGGGGAGTTAAATCACAGAGTAACGTGTGCTCCTGAAATAGGAGAGGCTCTCAGACAGAGCCCAATTCATCTTGCTGGAAGTTTTGGAAGGAATTAATTTCTTCGGAGAAGTTTTTAGCCCTGGGGTGAACATCACAGCAGGGTAATTTGGCAGATGATGGAGAGACCTTTGTGGCTGGAGGGCAGAGGTGCTGGTGCCTGAGTTAAAGGCTCCAAGGTTCATGGTTTTACAGGACTTTCACATCTTTTATTCTTTGCCATCTTCTTTTTTCTTTCAGGCTGAACTGCTCCCTCTGTGCTCACCCCGAGAGAGACGAGCTGATCCTTTTTGGAGGTGAATATTTCAATGGCCAAAAAGTAACGTATACTTCATTTTCTTCTTCTTTATCTCCCCCCTCCCTCCTTTTCCTGTAATTTGCACGGGTCTCATTTGAAGGGAAATTCAAGGCAGAGTCATAAAATATGTATTTGTCCCTGAATGAGAGCAAAATAGCCTTTTAATTCTGCCATGGCTCTGTCTCGTGGCTGAGCAGTTGGCAGGAAGGAGACACGCTGGAACCCATTAAGGAGTCAGAGTGATTGTCTCAGCATCAATATTTCAGGGCTTCATAATTTCCCCAGACTTAATTGTAGCCATATCTGCCCCTCATTTGGGATAACTAGTGAAGAATCTCTCCCACTTCTCAAAACAAGATTATTTCTGCACCTTTGCTGCTGCCAAGGCACTGCCTGCCTTGGACGAGCAAAAAGCAGCAGCAAATTACTGCACTCAGGAACGCTCCTGTTCCTGAATTTCTGCAGGTTGCAAGTGGTTATTGTGCTCCTGGAGACAAGCTGCTCTGGAAAACCCCAGCCTGGCAGTGATATTTGGCCACCTCAGGCTTACTCAGTGTGATGAGCTAAAGCAATTCTGCTTTTTTTCCCACCTGGAGCTGTTCTTTGCTCTGGAGTTGAGCTGCTTTAACCTAAACATCTGTTAAGCTCCAGCTTCTTAAATCCTCAAGCTGTCACCAGTGGTTTGGGAAGGAACATTCCAGCCCAGTGGAAGAGTTGCTGCCTCCCAGTGCAGTGCAGGAGCTCGTTGTCCTCCTTCCCTCGCCGCTGAGGAGGTTGTGCTTTGCAATCCTACCCCCAAATCCCCCCGTGCAGAGCTGAGCTGAGCTGCTGTTTCCTGTCCCTGTCCCACAGACCTTCCTGTACAATGACCTGTACATTTACCACATCAGGAAGAACAGCTGGGCCAAACTGGACATCCCCAACCCGCCCCCGAGGCGTTGTGCTCACCAGGTAAAGCTCTGGCTGCCAGAGCAGCAGCTGGGATTGTTCTAGAGATGGTTTGGGAGGAGGGTTAGGAGTTTTTCACCTCCTGCGGGTTTCTTGCCTCTCTTTGTTCTCCTTGTAATGGGCTGCCAGTGGTGTCACCTCACCTCTTCTGTCCAAGGTGCTCTGGTCACTGGGTGTCCTCTGGAATTGGGCAATGTGGAATGAAGATTTAGGGTTATATCTGTTGATTTGGCAGGGCTCAAGCGGAGCTAGAGGGGAGATTCTTCTTTAGAAATGAATTCTCTTTGCTGCATTACACAAGGACCAGCTCAAATCTATAATCCCAGAGAGGGCCCTGAATTTTCAAACTGGAATTTGACCAGAGTGCATCGTTCCCTTCATGGACACAGCCCTACATCCATGAGCATCCCAGACACTGCCACTGCTGCCAGCAGGGAGCACTTGGGCTCTTCTCCACCTCTCTGCAAATCCAGGTCACTGGCTGCTTGTGAGGATGAAGGATTTGGGTTTGTTTACTTTATGTGAACACCTGCACGGTAGAACCTGGACCAAAGACTTGTATTTTTTGCAGGTCTTTTCCCTCACCAGCTGATAGATTTTCTTACCTGCTGCAGCCAGTGGGTGACTGGTGCCTTCCCAAAGCTGCCATACAGGATGTGAGTGTCCTTTTCCTACCTGTCCCAAAGCTCTCCAGAGCTCCCTGGTAAGATCCAACACCCCAATTAGGTTCATATTCCCTCGTTACGTTACTAATTGCCAGTCCTGCTCCGAGCTGCGTATCCTTGAATTGAAAAATTTTGACTTGATTTTTGGGGCTACTTTATGTTGTTTAAAACAGAACTTGGCTTCAGAGGCCAAATTCTAGTAGCCAGCAGGTGGCTGTCGAGCAGCTCAATCCAAAGGGAGCAGCTCAGGAGCTGCAGCTGGGTTACAGCAACAATAAGCTGAGGAGTCCTGCTTCAGCAGTGTTTTCTGTCTGATAATTAATGATGGTTTCACAGGGGACAGTCCAGCCTCCTGAGCTGACTGGTTTGCCTTCCTTGTGGCTTTATATTTAATGCACAGCTCAGAATGAAACAGAAATGTGTCAGTGGGTGCCAGGTGCGTGTTCTCGGCTTTATTTGTCATCCCTGGTCTCTGACACACAATCCACTGCTGGAGCTGAGGTGAGAGGATCTATGGGCAGGTGTTGGCAGTTGCTCAAGGAAAATGGTTTGGTTTTGTCACGAATTTCAAGCCACCTCTTGGAAAGGTCACCCACAAGTATGAGCAGGCTGTTGCATAAACCTTCTTCTTAAGCTTTTAAGCACTGGGTGCCCGTGGAATTTAGGCACACGTCCCCTTTGTTTAGGTAACTTCATGTTCCCACAAATCCTGCCTAAAAGCACACCCTGGATTTTTTTATTTAATCATTTTGTGTTTGGGCTGGTTTATGGCCGGGCATGGTCCTGTGTGGGGCTAAAAATCTTTTTGCTTTGCTGGGAGAGACAGGTAGGGAATGAAGCCTTGGGAGGAAAGAGATCATTATCCCAATGTTGAGCTGTGATGGGTACCCTGGAGAAAACACAAATTGAAATGTGCAGAGGCAGAGTATTTCCTTCTTGGGATTCTTTCCTTCTTCCTTGGTCCTAACACAGATAATTTTAATGAAGTGGAGTCCTGCTCTTCTCCCTGCTTTTAATTGCATGCCAAAGGTGTTTTGGTGCTGCTCTGTGCCAAAAAAAGATATAAAAAACGAGCAAAACAGTAAAAGTCTCTCCTCTTGTCCAAATGCTGCACATTTCCTTCTGTGTTTGGGGGTTCTTTGTTTTCTTTCTTTTGTTTGTTTGGTTTTGAACCGAGAGAGTCGAACAATTTTTGTTACACTAATCCCAAGATGTTTCCTAGGAAACTTTGAACTTCCCACAGGAGGTGGGGAGAGCCCAGCTCCTTGACCAGCTTTGCATTCCTCTAGGGAAGGTGTGCTAAACACTGAGTACCTTTAATTCCAAATTCTCCTTCCTTCAGCCTCAGAGAGCTGCTGCTGTTGGCTGGGATTTGGAGCCGTGTGCTCGGCTGGGGACGTTTTCCTGTGCCTGGTTTGGAGCCCTGCTCTGATCCAGCTCTTCCTTGTCCTGCAGGCAGCTGTGGTGCCCACGGCTGGGGGGCAGCTCTGGATCTTCGGGGGGGAGTTTGCCTCTCCCAACGGGGAGCAGTTCTACCACTACAAGGATCTGTGGGTCCTGCATTTGGCCACCAAGACCTGGGAGCAGATCAAGTAAGTGCTGGGCCCTCGTGTTTGGACCATTTTTTTTTGCCAAGAAATTTGGACCAGATGATCCCTGAGATCCCTGGTGTTCAGTGATTCTTTGGTGTTGACCTCATGAGGAGCTGTGCCGGTGTGATCCAAATTGGATTCCTGGCCCAGTGCTGTGATTTCCCAGCTCTCCCTGAAATGCAGAGGTTCCCATCCTCAAAGGGCTGGAGAAGACGCCTCCAGAAAGAAGTGGGAATGAGAGATGTGTTCCAAGTCTGTTGAGACCAAAGCTGGTTTATTTCATACCTAGTTTTTGGGACGTGGGTGTGCCTGGGTGTTTCTTAACTGAAGGGAAGAATATCATGAACAGCTCTCTATTCCCAGCCCTGGCAGGTCCAGATGTCCAAAGCTGGTGCTCTGTTTTCCTGGGCTCCTCCAGTGGGGGCTGTACAAGAGGGGAACCATCCCTGGTAAAAAGAGCCTTCACACAGGCCAAGCAATAATTCCATGTATCCAGTGTGGTGCCAGTGTTACCCCAGTAAGTGCCAGGTGACAGACATGGACTACAGACTAATGTTGGGTTTAGAAGATGTCATTTTCGTACAAATAATAGAGTAACAGAATTAATTATTCATGAAGAAATGTCTGGACAAGAGAGGCAAAGTTTCCGTTTCTGTTCCCACGGGAAGGATCGCGAGTGCCTCGTTGCAGGTGGGTTTGATGTGTTGGTTTGTCCAAGATGACCCTGCTGTGATCTAACCTTGAAATTCTAGGAAATCTGGTTATTCCAGCCCCACAGTTCAGATTCCAGACAGCTGTATTGCCCATCCTGGCCTACACTTCCTGCCACAAACCATCCTGATGCCGTGAGGGGCTTGCCTGTGGAACACTTAGGAAGAGAAAACCTTGATTCAGTCTGAAAACTTCCCTGTGCTGGGGAAGTGCAGCTCCATTTTCTCCTAGCACAGAGCACAGTGGTGCCAGGCTGCCTGACAGAGTTAAAAGTTGCTATATTTAGCAAGGTTTAGCTGTGTTTCCTTGCATTTTGCATGCACAAAGATGATCCAAACACAGCAAATCCCAGCCCGTTAGAAGCCGTGCCAGCAGCTGACTTTGACTTAGTGCAGCCACCTTATCTTGTGTGTGATGCACGAGGTTTCCTCAGTCCATGAACTGATTGTTACCCTGCCTTGGAGCAGCAATATTTTAACCTGATTGCCTCATTTCTTCCTAGAGAGAACATTCCCACTCAGCTCTCTGTGGCCCAGTGCACTCCCTCAGGGAGAGGCTGGGAGCATCCTTGGGGCTTGGGAATTGCCACGTCCCTCCTCTGGAGCTCCCTTCACTGAAATTCTGGAATGTTGGTGATACTTCCTGTAGGATTTGGTGGGATGTGGTGCTATAAATATCCCAGTTCCACCAGTGTCTGTTGAACTGGAGCAGTTCCTGCAGAACAGGATGGGCCCAGCACAGGGTTGTGTCTCATGGATGCCTCTCCTTGCTCACCAGAAAAATCAGGTGCTGCCACACCAGGTAGAAAGTGCTTAAAGAAGAGGATGTTCTGGTGTAAATCATGTAGATTGTCAGCCCAGAAATGAGTTTGTTCTTTGGTAGATCAGGAAACAAATGTACAACTTAGGTTGACTTTGCAAGGGGTTGGAATTGAGGATTTTGTGCCCTGTGCCAGTTGTGTTTTCCCATCTCCCCTTCCTACCTGCGTGTCCAAACATGAGGGGACAGGATGTGTGTGTGCCACTGACCCCAACACTGGGACGTTCACAGGGAAAGATGTAAAACA
The DNA here is from genome assembly GCA_013397845.1 of Melanocharis versteri. NCBI lineage: Eukaryota > Metazoa > Chordata > Aves > Passeriformes > Melanocharitidae > Melanocharis > Melanocharis versteri. The sequence goes on from VZTG01004157.1 coordinate 7,680, forward strand.
GCACAATCCTGAGTTCAGCTTCTTCTGAAGGATAAAAGTGCTCTGTCCTCAAGTGCCCCTTTGATGGGATGTTCTCTTTGTCCCCACTTTTATTGTTATTGAACATTCCCAAGCTTTACTTGAGCATCCTCGAGATGAAGAGGCAACTCCTGCAGCTTGTAACCACTGGGACAAGTAATTCATGGATCTGGGGGCTGAATTCAGGTCTGGTTTATTACTACAAATCCCAGAGTAACTCCACGAGCAAAAGGAAATTCCTTCTGGAGCAGCTCAGATCAGCCTCATGCTGTACATGTGTAGAGCCAGTCCTTAGCCAGACTTTTTAATCTATTTTTAAAAAAAGTCTGGAGAATTTACAGCTCCCTCCCACATGTCTGCTTTCTGGTGTCAACCCCATGAAATAGAGCATTAATCAGAAAGTCTGGGGAAACCATTTCCAAAATGTTTCTTTGGGACCAGGAGCAGCGAAACAGGTAAAAGGGAAGAGTTTGTATTTGGAAAATAAGTTGCAGGGAGATCCTTCTGGAGTGGGAATGAGGTTCTGCATCACTGCCAGTCCTTTCTGACTGTGCCATTTGTGCCTTGGAGTTAAATCTACTTTGGTGGGAGCTTTATTAAAACACCTCAGTGAATAAACCTTTTATTGCTCAGAATTGGTTTTGAACTCGGAGGAAACCTGTTTGAGAAACAAGGCACAAGATACTCTCTGAGAGCAGGATTTCAGTGTTCATGTTGGGTTTTGATTCATCCTCTCCTTAAAAAAAATAAAAAGATGATTTAAAAAGTGCCGTCTTTTGGAATAATGACACGGGAGCTTTGTTACAGCAAGAGAAAATAATGATTTCAGGTCTTGATGAAATTAATACCAGAGGTGCTGTTCTGCAGGGTGATACTTAAAGATCCAGTAAACGCTTGGAAAAACCTCCTCTCTGTTAGAATAAAGAGTCCAAGCAATCAATATTAATTCAGTCTTCCCCAGACGCTGCTGTTCTGGTGGAGTTTCTCATTATCACCGGGGTGAGGTTGCCATTCTCCATGGTGAATAAGGGCCCTCATTTTCTCTCTCCACAGAAATCCATCACCACATTCCCAGCTCCCTGCTGCCACTCCGAGTGTGGCAGGGGGGTTGTGGCTTTGGGTTTTGCTGCTGTTTTCAACTCTATTTAGGCCCTGATTGTGCAATCACTTCCACACTTTGAGGCTGCTTGTCGGAGGAGTCTTGCTGGGCTCAGTGGTGCCAGCTGGGAGCTTTGGGAGACTCCTCAGCGAGGGAAAATGGGGTGGATCCATCCATGGGGGCAGAGAACACAAACAGCAAACCCTCTTTGGCCTAAAGTTGGCTTTGTTGGGAAGTTGTTGGAGTTGTTTTCGTTGTCTCACGTGATGCTGTGGGTGAACGTGAGGGAAGGTGAATCCATGTTGGAATGGTGTCCAGCTGCCCTGGGTGGGACAGATGGAGGGGGTGTTGCTTGTTTCTGGAAATGGAAGCAGCACATTTAAATGAAAGATCAGGAGAGCTTGGAGGAGCAGGGCAGGGATGTGTGGCTGCTTTTTGGTGTGTAGGATCATGGAGTGAGTTACAGAGTCATGGAATGGTTTGGGTTGGAAGGGATCTTAAATCCCTTCCCATTCCACCCCCTCCATGGGCAGGGACACCTTCCACTGTCCCAGGCTGCTCCAAGCCCTGTCCAACCTGGCCTTGGACACTGCCAGGGATCCAGGGGCAGCCACAGCTTCTCTGGGCAAACCCCACCCTGACAGGGAAGAATTCCTTCCCACCATCCCATCTATCCCTGCCCTCCCTCAGTAGGATAATGATGATAATAATGACTTGTTTTGCTGCAATGCCTTTGTTCTTGAGGAAATCTGAGTAATTCATGAAGTGTTTTCACTAGTTTGGTGTCATACCCAAACTGCAGGTGGATGAGTGAAGGTGTTGTGGGTACGTGATTTCCTGAGACACTGAGGGAGGGGGGTGTCAGAGCCAGGCTTTGTCTCTTGGTGCTTGGAGAAAACAGCTCCGTTTGGAGTGTCTTCCCTGCAATTGTGAAATGCTGTTCATTAAACTCTCCTGAAAAATCAAGCTCCTGAGTCATCGCGGGAAAGACTTTGGGTGCTGTTAGGGTGGCTTATCTCTAGGAATAAAGCTGCCTGTGCTGCAATCCCCAGAGTTCCAGGAAGAGCACACGTCCTGTTCTGGAGAAGAGCAGCCACGGATGGAGGCAGCCACATTCCCAATGATTCCCATTTCCAGGAGAGGCTGAGCTCAGCCAGCTCAGCTGCCAATGACTTCAATAAAAACAGCCTGATGGCACCAGCAGGAGAGGGGATTTTGGTGATAAATGGGATTTCTTTGTGTTTCAGGGCACCAGGAGGGCCCTCTGGACGAAGTGGGCATCGGATGGTTGCGTGCAAGAGGCAGCTGATCATCTTTGGAGGTTTCCATGAGAGTGCAAGGTGGGTTGCTGGGCTGGCTGGGGGTTTGAATCCTCCTTGAAAAAACCGCACAAAATTTCACCAGTAACAGAAATCTGGGTGTTGATGGAAGGATTATCCTCAGCAGGACTGGCACCGAACTAGATTTTTGTGTTGGAAAGGCAAGGGATCTTGATTTAAAGGCTTCAGGTGTGGGAGAAATCATTGTAGCACTGAAGTTACTGCCCATCCTTGTAGCCAAAGCTCAGTCCAGCACTTCTGGCCTCTGAATCTTGTCAGATCCTTGTAGCAACACCTTCTCCAGTGGGGTCTGTCGTGCTGGGAAATCACAGCTGTGCTGTCGTGGGGGCTGTTTTATCCTGTGGGAGTGTGCCCATCCCAAAATGTGCTGTGCCTGTGTGCTCTCCCCAGAGATTTCATCTACTACAATGACGTGTACACCTTCAACCTGGACTCCTTCACCTGGAGCAAGCTGGCTCCAGCAGGGATGGGGCCTGCTCCAAGATCTGGCTGTCAAATGACTGCCACCCCCGAGGGCAACATCATCATCTATGGAGGCTACTCCAAACAGGTAGGGGACACTTTGTGCTAAGTCAGGTGTTGTCCACAAGCTGGGAACCAAAACAGGTATCTTCTAATTCTGCCTTTTTTTCATGCAGTTCTGCTAATTGAGGGGCTAATCTTGGTTCGGATTAATTCTCTATTTTCCCTGCTGTTCTAATTCAATATAAGGAATTAATATCACCGAGGGAGGAATAAGCAACTGGGAGAAATGACTTTTTTTTGGGCAACTTAAAGCATTCTCAGGTATTCCTTTGTGCTTCAGCACTTGCAGGTTAAAAGCAGCAGTTGCCAGGAGACTTTTATTTTGTGCCATCAGTGGCAGAGGTGAGGGAGCAAACTCAACAAGCCAAAAAAGCCTTTTGCTAAGCACCAGGCTCCCCCAGCTCTGCTCCTTGCTCTGTTAATCCTGGGAATTTATACCAGAGAGCACATTCCTCATCGAGCAGGTATCCCTGTGTCCATGCTGGGCAGCAGGAAGGAAGTGTTTCATTGAGCAGAAGGCTCCTGCAAAAAAGCTTTTCATGTTGGGAATGCAGGCAGAGGCCCCAGATCCTGCTGCTCCCGTGGAAAGGCAGCGCTTCCAGCTGGGGGAGGAGGACGCCTTGTTCTTCTGAGGGGAAGAAATGAACAAAGGAGGGAAGCAGGGAGAGGGGAGAGAAGGGAGTCAGTCTCTCTGTATATTTAGAAGCATTTGTGCCTCCTCAGGGCCTGAGCTTCAGGCTCTGCCTCATCAGATGTGCGTTGGATTCGACAGCAGTAACGACACAGAGCCTTTTCCACGTGAAAGGGCTTTGTCCTCTTCCCTTCTCCGTCCTGTTTCCTCGCTGCTGAGGGTGGGGAGGGAGCAGGAGCCTGCAAGCTCTGCTTGGTGTGGAGCTCTCCTGGAAGCAGCTGGGCTCCAGGTGCCCCATGGAAATATAAAAGTCACGCGTGTTTGCAGTTGGTTCTGTTCCACTGCTGCTCTGGGTTGGTGTGGGCTGATGAAAATGGAGCAGAAGGGATGGGGGGAATGCAAAGCTGCCCTCAGCCTTTGGCAGGGCACTGGGCAAGGATGAGAGCTGGGGGAAGTTCTCTGCAGCTTGGAAAACAGCTTTTCCATTAAAACAGACTCTTCCATTAGAGCATAACAGACATTCCATTAAAACAAGACATTTTTAACAGATGTTAAAAATCTCCTTCCTTTGTCATGTAGAGAGCTCTGCGTGCTCCTCTCTGATGGGCCATTCCTGCCAGGCTCTGCTTTTGTAGCACAAACTGACCAAAGCTCTGGACAGAATTTTCTCTGCAGCCTTCAGCATGCTCCTGAAAATTAAATTCAGCAGGATATGGCCCCTCTAGGAGAGACCCAATTCTGTTAATGTGTGGCTATTTAATTCTCATTGTGTCTTCACTTAGAGCTGATTGTGGAGCTGAGTGTCTGGGTTTGCTTTGAAGTGAAGAAAATGTGTTTGCCTGGGATACTCTTGGGAGAAGGTAGACATGGAGAAAACAATACTTAATTGGAGTTGGGCAGCTACAGGACAGGACTTATTCCTTGTCTCCAGTTACAGGGCAGATTCTCCAGTCAGGGGTGTCGTGAAGATATTTTGGGGAATATGAAGACATTTTTCCAGCTGAAACCAGGCAAATATCCAAGCAAAGCACCATTCATCAAATGTATTCTAAGAAGAGGCAGGACTAAGTCTCACGTGTGATGGGAAATTTTGAAGGGAAGAGGGGAGGAAAATCATAATAGCTCTTCTTTTTGAATAGGGACATAATTTGGCTGTCACATTGCTGGAGGAGGGTGGTGACATGGCAGGGCTGCTCTCCTGTGATGGGCAGGGAGCTGGGAAGGCAGAAACAGAGTCTTGGTGCTTGCTTTGATTTCCTGAACTTGCAGAAGTGATGTGGAGAGTCTCTTCTCCATAACATGTCAGTCCAGGGCTGAGTTCCCTTCATGGGACCTGGATTAAAGAGTCTCTTTCCTGGGTGGAGAAATAGAGGCAGAAAAGATGAAGTGGCTTGTCTGAGGACTTGCAGAGCCAGGGCCAGCACCTTGGTCCCCACACACCTTTGTTGTGCCAGCCACTGGATTTTCCTGACCAAACCAGGCTGCAAATGCTGAAAAAGGAGCTTTCCAACCCTGGGTGTGACTGCCTTGAGGTGCTGGTGCCTGCTAATTTAAAAAGCAGGATTCTCAGCTCAATGGTGCCTGTGTGCTCCTGTTTCATCAGCAGCCTGGAGATGATAAAGACAATTTCTGTGATTTCCTACGGAAGGGGATGTTGTGGGTGCTGCCAGCTCTGCCTGGAACAGACCTCAGAATGCCCAGAGGAGCTCAGACTTGCTCTGCTGCTGGTCCTAAAGATGTCCTCAGCCCTTTCCCGTGCTGGGGATGGGGCTTGCTGCAGCGAGCTGCATTTCGGGCTGTGTGAAGCACCGAGGCCTCTCCATTGCTAGGCAACAGAGGGGCTGGAGCTGCTGCTGCTCCACCTTGCAGGTGCAGCCTACAGGCCAGGGGAGGGCTGGAGTTACACGTGGGCAGGGCTTTGGGGTGCCAGAGGTGGCTGGGGTGTGGGGATCTTGTTGTTGTTTTGGGTTTTTTTTCAGTGGCAGTTGTTACAAAGCTGAAGTGGATTCTGCTGGGAGATGTGGAAGTGCCTGAATTGTGAGGTCTGGTGGTGTTGGTTCCCTCTGTAGCTCTGCCTGCTGAACACTTTTGCTATTTGCATGTTTTTTACCACTGTTGATCTCATATCAGACATTTTCAGCACGTGGAGAATCCTGATTCCACTTCCCAAGCTCTCCGTGCCTCAGTTTCTTTGCAGTCTGTCAGCAGAGTCAGAATTTTCAGCTGATCCCTGTAAAGCTCTGGTAACTCCCCACTGTCCCTGCATGTGCAAACCACAGGCTATCCACAGTGGATATCCAAACCAGTTTTGTGCTGGAAAACAAGCACCTGGAACTTTAAAGCACAAAGGGCAGGGGGGGAGCAGGAACCTCTTGTGAGTGATGGAATGATTTGCTCAGGGCAGGCTTGTCCTGGCGGGGAGGGGGTGGATCTCTGCAGCAGCTGGAAGTGTCTGTGACAACAAAAACTGACTCCCACTCCACCTCAGGGGGGTTTTCTGAGCCCAGGGAGCTTTGTCATGTTGCACACGCAGCGTGTTTACTCCAGGGAGCTTTTCAGGAGAAAGGAATGTGGTTATTCCACACAGCTTGGGTGGTTGTGGAGCCAGCTGCTCTCCCTGTGTTTGCTTCCCTGCCTCCCATGCAGTGCCCATCCTGCTGTGCTCCTCCTTCACCTGTGTGGAGTTGTGCAGTGCCTGGAACACACTTCCCTCTCCTCTTCTCTCTTCTCCTTAAGAACTGAACACCATTCCCAGGAATTGGATACCAGGCTCTGCAGCAACAACCCAGCAACAACAAAACCTGCCAGGTGCCAGGTACAGGTGTGATGTTCATCTTCCTGAGGGCTGGACCCTGGGATCCACTGCTGGGATCCACTGCTGGCATCCTGGGAGCACAGCTCCTCATCCCAGCAGTGCCATGGCCCCAGGAGGAAGGGAATTACAAGGGAGCAGGAGCTGTGCATGAAGGATGGGTGGATAATGACATTATTAACAGACCTCCTACAGTGGTGTGGCACAGAGCTGCCTCGGAATGCTGCTGTTGCCATGAGCACTGGCATCCAGGGCTTGCAGGGAAAGGAGCAGGGAAACCACGCTGAAAGTCAGGCATTTAATTGCTTCTGCTGAGCTTTCCCCTTGTCCTTGCTGCTGTCTTGCTGTTGCCTTTTGTAGGGGTGGCAGTGGGGTTTCTGCTTCTGCTCAGGGCTGTGTGGGACCCCAAATGCCAAAGCTGCCAGCTGCAGGGGGGCAGAGCTGTCACCTCTTCCTCTCCTGTGCTGGCTCAGGGGGGTGACAGGGACCCTCAGCCTGTGCTGGTCACAGGGCAGGGCCACACGAGGTCCTTGCAGATCACAGCTTCTGCTCAACATCAGAGGGCCTTGCAAGCCCTGGAGAGTTGTCATGTCCCACGTTGGGGAGTGGGAATCTGCTGCCTTTTACAGGAGTTAAATCAGTCCTTTGAGAGCTCCTGCTCCTGTCTGGGGCACAGTGAAAGGCAGGACCTTGGCTCTCCAGTTTCCTCAGTGCTGCCCATCCTTCCTTGGTTTGCAAACCAGTTGGTTTTAATCCCTTGTGACAATTAATTTTGCTCTGGGTGCCAAAATTCCTGCGTCCCGTTGTCTCCATGCAGCCACAAATCCCCACAAATCCTTGCTGCAGCCTGGAGAGCCCTTCCTGCTGCCACAGGCAGGAATTGTGGCTCATCACAGGGAACATCCCTGCTTGGAATCCCATGGTTTGGAGCTGCCTGATGCTCCAGAGCCCCTCTGTGGCCTCTCCTTGCCCAGTCACATTTTGCATTTTCAGTTGGATCCCCTCCATGGTTTGGGCCACTGGAGCTGTTCCCCTGAGCATCCCTGTGTTTCCTTTCCCTGCAGAGGATCAAGAAGGATGTGGACAAAGGCACCCTGCACACGGATATGTTCCTGCTGAAGGCTGAAGGGGCAGGCAAGGAGGAAGGTGAGCACTGCAGGCGTGGCAATGCAAATCCTCTCCCCTTCCTTGGAATAACACACCAAAAAAACCTGGAACCAAATTCCACTCTCTGTGATAACCTCTGTGCCCCAGTGTTGGCTCAGGAAGAAATCCAGGAAAAGAGATTTTAGTGATTTTTTGGGGTTTTTTTCAGTTTGTACGTGGGAGAGAATTAAAACAACATTTCCAGATTCCTGTTTCTGGGACGTTTTGATCAGTGCTTTGCTGTTCCACAAGAGAAAATCTTTGGGATTGCAGAATTCTCCTGGGGTGGGGTATTCCTGGGTGGATGCCAGGTACCTGCCAAAGCTCAACTGGAGAAGGGAGAGAAAATCCAATGGGAGACTCCTGGATTGAGATAAAGACAGGGAGAGATCACTCAGCTCTTTCCCTGCTCCAGGGCCCATTCCATGGGATACAGTCCTTCTGGAACAGACTGATCCTTTGTGGGTCATGGGTTATCTTTGATTGCAATGGGAATTCCATCATTTTCCTTAGGAGAGAGAGTATTTTGTCCTTGACTCAGGCAACGGGACAGTTTTCTTGGAGCTGAATTTCTAAAATGTTCAAATTGTGATTGATTTCTCCAAACCTGACTGTCGGGGACGGGATTTGGGGAGGAGGGTTGGTCACAGCACTGTCTGGATTCCAGGCCCTGTTGGCATTTTTCCTGTTTATAGGTTTATCCTGTTGGAACTGCAGTTCTCTGGAAGCACAGGGCCTGGCAGTGCTTCTCCCAGCCTGCACTTCAGGGATTTGCTCTGAAGTCGGAGTAGAAGGGATTGGAGAAAAGCAGAGGGATAGAGCACAAGTCTTGTCCTGCTGCTGAGCCGTGTTTTAAAGCCTGGTTGGGGCTTTTTGAGATGAGCTGTGTTTATTTTTGGGGGGTAAGGCAGTGGTGCAGGGTGGCAGAAAAGGTGGAGAGAACTGCTGGAAGGTGGGAGGACTCCATGGGGTAACTGAGGGACATTTTTTGGTGCTTGAAGGCTGCATCTGAGCAGGCTTTGCCTGAACTCCACCCTCCACTAAAGGTGCAGACACTTCTCAAGAGGGCCCTTGCCCCAGAAAGCTCTGAAAATACCCTGAAGATTCCACGAGAATGCCCAAAACGGGTCATGGAGTTCCCTGCTGGAATTCTGAGGGGCCTTGGGATACACAAACCAACCAGGATTCTCCTTGCTGGTGCTCACATTTGTTCTCTCCGTTGCAGACAGGTGGACCTGGAGTCGGCTCAGCCCCTCTGGAGTGAAACCCACTCCCAGGTCCGGCTTTTCCGTGGCTGCTGCTCCCAACAACCGCTGCCTCCTTTTTGGGGGGGTGCACGATGAGGAGGAGGAGGAGAGCATTGAAGGGGACTTCTTTAATGACATTTATTTCTATGACGTCGGGAAAAACCGCTGGTTCCCTGCACAGCTCAAGGTTAGATGCAATAATTTCGTTTTCTGCCACATCCTTTAAGCCTAGCTCAGCCTCTTTGAGGTGTCACAGAGTGTTTGGGTGGGAAGGGACCCTAAAGATCCTCTCATTCCACCCTTGCCATGGGCAGGGACCTTATCACGAGGCCAGGTTGCTCCAAGCTGGCCTTGGACACTTCCAGGGATGGAGCAAGGATTTTTCTCTCTTTGGAGGAATCCTGTGTTTCTGGTAGCTCAGGGTGCACCTGGGAAATCCCTCTGCTCTGGGAATCAGGCTGCTCCATTATTGCGGGATGCAAAATGAAGCAAAGCAGCTTGAAAACATTTCTGGTGTTTTGCTGAAAGCCTTCTCCAGGTCAGGTGAGTCTGACACGAGGTAGTTCACTAAAAGCTGCTGTGAGAAGATTTTGGGACCAAACCCCTCCCTTTCTCCCCAGTGTTGATGAGCTACCAGAAGAGATGGAATATTAACCTTGGCTCCACGAGCTTCAGAGCTCAGCTCAGTTCTTTGATTATGTTTGAACCACTCTAACAGGCCAAGGGAGGTGCAAACCTGGTTCAACTCCTCCTCCCCCCTGCCCCTTCCTGGCTTTGTTCTCCAAATGGAGAAGTCAATCCCATAATAACAGGCAAACAGCCACTCAGCTGGTTGCTTCAGCCTTCCCAAACTGATTGTTTCGCAGCCCTTTCGTAGAGTTCTTCCAAGACCTGGAGTTCTGCCTGGTAATGGGCTGTAATTTAGCACCCAGCAATTGTTGTGATTTCGGGAAATTGTGGGTTCCTTTCCCTTGTCACAGAACAGTGGCCTCTGGGTGTTTGTGGCACCTGGGAGCAGGAGAGCTGTTCCTCTCTTACCAGAGGAAGCAACTCCACGCCCTGGATTCTCCAGGATCTTCACCGTTCCTTGATTGAGGCTGGGAGAAGCTCATGCTGTAGGGGGAATCGCACTGATCACTTGAGACTTTAAATCCTGGTGAAAAAGAGGAATTGTCCCTTCCCTCCAGCAGCATCCGTGCTGCTTGTACGAACTGCTGTTACAAGTCCCACGAAATCTCCTTTTCCTGCTGTTTCCAGGGCCCGAAATCAGAGAGGAGGAAGCGCAGGCGTGGCGGACGGGCTGAGGCAGAGGCTGCTGGGGACGAGGAGCTGCAGCTGCCACCTCCCCAGGGCCCCCTGGAGATTGTCAAGGAGGTGGTGGCAGAAGATGGCACCGTCATGACCATCAAACAGCTGATCCCTGGAGCTGCAGAAGACAAGGACAGGTCTGGCTCAGAGGAGGAGGAGGAGGAGGAGGAGGAGGAAGGTGGAGCCCTGGGCCAGCCCGTGGAGCCGTGCCCACGCTCCAGTGCCATGGTGGCAGTGAAGCACGGGGTCCTCTACGTGTACGGGGGCATGTTTGAGGTGGGCGACCGCCAGGTGACCCTCAGTGACCTGCACAGCATCGACCTGCACAGGATGGACGGGTGGAAGGTGCTGCAGGAGATGGATCCAAGTAAGCTCTGCTGCTGGGAGCTCTCCCTGTGCCTTCAGGGGAAAAAAAAAGCCACTGGGGAGCTTCCTCAGGGGTGGTGATGAGCTTTTGAGTGGAGGTTTTCCCTGGGTAGGAAAAAGCTTGGGAATGTGTGGTAATGCAGTGCCTTACCTGTGTGGCCCAGAGCTTTGGGGTCACTGTAGAGTCAGCTCTGCCCTGTGGCTTGGAGACCCAAGACCTGTAAACAGAGCAGTGGTGGCATCAGCCGTGCTGGGATTCCTGCTGTGCCAGGTCTGTCCCCGCTGTCCCAGGGCAGTGAAGGGCTTGGGTCCTGCAGAGCACGTGGCCATTACCTGGGGTTATCTCTTTGTACCTTAATTATCTCTTTGTACCTTAATTATCTCTTCGTACCTCTCTTCTCTTTCCTTTCTCATCCAAGAAACCCAGGAATGGCTGGAGGAGTCGGAGTCGGATGAAGAGGAGGATGAGGATGATGATGTGGAAGGTGCAGAGGGAGGGGAGGAGGAAGAGGAGAGCTCTGAAGAGGAGAGTGAAGATGAGGAAGGTAATTATTAATAACTGCTGTCTCCATACCAATCTGAGGGGGGTTTGGTGCAGAGCCTGGTTCTGCTGCAAGCCTGGAAGGTCTCCCTGGCATCCCGGTGGGTTTTCCAGCAGAAGCAGAGCTTTCCTGGTACATTGCTCTGAGCATACAAGAGACATTTTCCTGGCTGCTGGGGGATTTTCAGGCTGTTTCATTCAGCCCTGATGTGGCCCTGGCGAGCTGTGTGTGACCTCTGTCTGTCCCTCTCTCTGCCCAGGGCAGCAGCAGCACCCAGCAGTGCAGCCTGGGGAGGCCCTGCCCCAGTACGTGGCCAGGACAGAGCAGTACTGGCTCAGGCTGGCCCGCAGCCACATGGGCCCCGAGGCCAAGGACAAGAAGGTGCTCAAGGTGGCTCATGCCATGGCCAAGACCTTCTATGAAGATCCCATCCAGATGTCCTGAGGCTGCTCCAGGAGTGGTGGAACATGCTGGGAGCAGTGGTCAGCCCTGCTGAGCTCAGCCCGATGTCCATCCTGGCCTCCAGCCTTTCCCTGCTCTGGGCTGACCGTCCTGGATGGATGCTCTGGATCTGCTGTTACTCCTGGGAGTGCTGTGGGAGGGTCCTGAGGAACAGGATTGCTGTCCAAGCACTTGTTCTGCTGAGGTTGGGCTGTGCAACGCTGACTTTGTTGTTCCAAAGTTGTCTGGGGTCTGTCCAGACAAACGTGGCACATGACAATGCTTCACTGGTCCCAGATTCCTGCCTGGGGCCAGGACATGTCTCCAAGGGTTCCTACAATAAACTGGATTGGTTACATCATCTTGTTCTGCTCACTAAATCCCATCCCAGCTTTTGTTCTTGTTTTCCTGCTGCTGTGGAAGAGGGATTGCAGTTCCTGCTGTGAGATCTGCAGGCATCAGCAGCTCTGAGATGCCTGGAAAAACCTGGGCATCCTTTCCTGCCTTACCTGTGAGATGCACATCACAGAAACCTCTTCCTTTTCCGTGTTCACTCTAGTTTTGCCTTTGTGGAATCTCCCAGGTCAGTTTTGCCTCGTGTTAGCCCACTTGTCCTGCAAGTGACCTCGTTATGACCAGTGAAAGGTCCACCTGCAGACCTCAGTGAGGCCAGGAAGGAGTGGGCTGATCCAAGGGTTTGTTTTTCAGCCCCTCTCCTCAAGGCATCCCTTCTTTCCCAGCAGAGCGGTGCTGTGTCCTTGGGGACAACAGATGGCATCCAAGTGTGTGCTGCAGCAACCAAGTGGTGCCTCGAGGTGCCACCAGGGCTGGCTGTCCTTGTGCAGGGAATTCCAGGTGCCCTGGGTGTTGCTGTGGCAGGGCCATCCCCAGGGATGCAGCTCTCCAGAGAGCAGGGCTGGCATCCGCCGGGCTAATTAGGACGGAACAAAGATTAAACAGAGCTGACAGGGAGGTTTAATTAGTGAGATAAAAACATGTCTGACAGGGAGAGATCTTCCCCACAGAATAACAGGTGAGAGGCGAAAACAAACCGTTTATTGATAACCTGGGAGAGAAGAAAACAGCATTTATTGATGATCTGAGAAAGATGAAAACAGAGAATTTATTGATAATCCAGCAAGGAATCTGTCGTGCTTGCTCAGTCACTCACCCCGCTGTCCTCTCACTTGGGTAAGTTCACATCTTTCTGTGCAAAGTTTTGGGGGATTTGCCACTCCCTGGAGGGTGGGGGGGCCCTGGCACAGGGTGCCCAGAGCAGCTGTGGCTGCCCCTGGATCCCTGGAAATGTCCAAGGCCAGGCTGGACGAGGGTTGGAGCAACCTGGGACACTGGAAGGTGTCCGTGGCAGGGGTGGGATGGGATGAGCTCTAAGATCCCTTCCAACCCAACTGATCCCACGATTCAATGATCCTATGACTGCTGCAGTCATTCAGGAGCTGTGCAAGGGGCTGAGCTGTTCCCTAAACCAGGAAAAGCTGCCACTGTCAGGATTTTGTTCTGTGCAAACCCCTCACCCCCAGCACAGGAGCTCCCATCCCATCCCTGCTCCATCCTGCCTTAGCACAGCCCTCTGGAGCCACCCTCTCTGTGTGACAGCTTCCAAAAATCCCAGCTTCCCATCCTCCCTCGACCTGCCAAAGCTGCCAGGATGTGTAATTAGTCCTTAGGTCTCAATTAAGCCCTTCACCGTGGATCCCACCCTGTTTCTCCTGTCGCTCCTCCCCTTCTGTTGCAGTCTGGATGTGTTTTCCCGGCAGCACTTCCTGGCAGGGATGCTGCCACAGCTCGGGAGCTCTGGAAGCCCTGGAGAGTGCTGGAATCTGGGTCCAACAGCCCAGACACCAGATGGGCTGGGGAGCAGCTGACGAGGCACAGGGGCTTTGTCCTCCTTCCTCCTCGCTTCCTCTGAGGGTGCAGTGCTGTCCCAGCCCCTCTCACACAGGTGGGATCCAAATCTCCCTTCCCAAATTCCCCCTTCCCCAATGGCTCTGCTGTCCCAGCCCCGCTCACACAGATGGGATCCAAATCTCCCTTCCCAAATTCCCCCTTCCCCAATGGCTCTGCTGTCCCAGCCCCTCCTCGTGGTGTCAGAGCATAAAAATCCCAGAGCAGCCTAAAAAATGATCCAAACCTTCAGCTGTCCGAGTGCATCTGCCAGCCTGGACATAAAGCAGCAGGTCTGGATAATTTCCATGGATTTATGGCCCACCTTGATGGGCATTTTAATGGGCCCTAGGTAGATCTGCAGGAGCCAGGCTCATAAGACAGGGAAATACATTGAATTACCTCTCTCTCTGGGCTACTTCTCAGGAATATTTCTGGCCTTGGGCAGATGTGAAAAGCCCAGGACTCAGACAAATTGCTCAACTCCCCAGGATTAAGAAAGGAATAATTATTTTGGACCATGTGGGTCGGGAGCCAATTAATATTAGTCTGTGGCTGTCTTTCCTACGGAGCAAAACTCAGCTTGACTGAGTGGAACAGAGAGCTGGAAAATCCAAGTTGGATTTGTGCTGGTCCAGGGGGCAAGAGCAGGAATAACCAGGCAGGCACCAGTGGGAAAAATCCAGTCAGGAAACCACCAGTGCTTTTATTGGATGGATAACAAGAGGCATTTTGGTATCTAAATATCAGATATCAGAATATCTGGTATCTAAATATCTGTGTCTGCAGGGCTCTGTTTAACCTGCTCCCGACAGGACTTTTGTGTCATGCACTTGAATGCACCAAAAAAAAAAAAAAGTCCTCGAGAGTCTTTCCAAGGAGTAAAAGCAGAATTCCAAACCTCAGAGGTGAATTCCCAAGGCTGCAATCCCAATATGTTGTTTTTTAGCTCATTTCAAGTGTGCAGCAAGCGTTGAAGAGGGGGAAAAAAAATGATGACTAAGGACCCAAAAGGAAAATCCAAAACAACACAAAAAAAGGAAGAGGTGGGAAGATGATGGACAGTTACTGTGGAAAATGGAATCTCAAAATTATCCTTTCCCCTGTCCACCCATAGCCCTGTGCCTGGAAAGGGAAAGGAAGGAAAAGAGGAAGCACAACTGCGACAGGAGGGAATCAGACCATGTAAGGAAAAGAACTGAATTTAACTGGCACATGCTCTAATCCTTAGTTTATTTCTGGTTAAAAATATAGCAATCCAGTGCAGTGTAATAAGAAATCTGCTGAAAAGGTAGCAGAGAAACAGCTAAAACAGAAGCAAAGCAAAGCTGAGTCCACGAGTCCGGGCTGGATCCAACAACTCTGGATGTGAATGTCGGGGAGGGCTTTTCCCTCCTTCCCCACCCCCAAAATCTCCCCCCTCGGGAGCTGCCACCCTCCTGCACCCTTTCTCCTGCTGCTGGAGCTGCAGGGGGACACTGAGGGTGGGATTTGGTCCCTGGCCCTGCCAAATCCCAAAGGAGCCGTGGGAGCTGGTGGTGGTGGAGCACCGTGGGGAGGGAATGGGAGCTTTGGGAAAGCCACTTCCAAGGGATGGAGCTGAGAGCACGCCGTGAGTGGGACCAGGACAGCTCAGAACAGGGATACGGCATCTTTAATGAGTATGCAGATTATCCGTGGGGACAGGGAGGGGACAAAAATCAAGGCAGGCATAGTACAAAGATGGTAGAAACGAACAAATTAAGTGACATAGAAAAAAAAAAAAAAAGAAAAAAAAACCATCCTTAGGGGCTCCCATTCCCCAAGATTTTTGGTTTTTTTTTTTTTTTTTTTTTTTTTTTTTTTTTTTTTTTTTTTCTTTTTTTTTTTTTTTTTTTTTTTTTTTTTTTTTTTTTAATACAGGGACATGTTGGAAGCTGGAATATACATCCTGCATTACAAAGTGCAAAATACTACATGCTCAGAGCCCAAGCATGATGTCTGAAACAGTCCACAGCAAGATGTAAGAGACAAACCCACCACCCTCTCCCTCCTCTCTGGGACATGCTCCAGGTGCTCCTCCCCAGGTGCCTTTGAGAAGTTGGATTTTTGCTTGGTTTTGTTTTATTGTCATCCTCAGTGGATTGGAATTGAGCCCTCTGTCCCCTGTCCCTCCCCACCCTGCTCCCTGTGCACACGTTTTGGGATGGGCTGGATGCTCCTCACCAGCACAGCACCATCAGCCACTCCCTCTGTGCTGCTGCAGGTGCCTCCAAGGGTTTTTTTTTTTTTTGGGGAATCCATTTTTAGCCAGGAGAAATTGGCTGTGAATTAAAAGTAGCTCTGGGTGGTTTTCCACAGGTGAGGAGCAGCCTGGGGAGGAGGAGTGAAGGCAGGAGGGTGCTGGGGCTGCTGCTCACACCTCGAGTTCCCTATTCCCCCCCTGCCCCAAGGGATTTTGCAAAAAGCCAATTTTTGTTTGAAAAACAAGGATCAGAATGGGGCCTGTTCTCCCATATTCCCATCCAAACAGGGTTCATTCCTTCCCCGTGCTCCTTCTCTCCTCCTCCTCACAGCAGCATTCCTCCATTTCTAAAGGGAGAAAAGCCTGATTCTGCTTTTCTCTCCCATTTATCGTTAAAGCCGTTGTGGATTTCCCTGGGAAACTCAGCCTGGAGCATCCCAGAACCCGTCCCCACTCCACCCAAACTCTCCCCATGATCCCCTCGTCTCATCTCCATTTTGGGGTTCATCGCTGTTGTTACAAAGACAAATTTTTTGAGGGGGTGAGGGGAAGGGAAACGAGGTTTTTTCTTTTGTTGGGATTCCTTCTCATCCTTCCCAGTGTTGGGGGGGCAGAGTGTTGATAGCATTTTGCCATGCCACACAGCATAGTGTTATACAAGCAAAGAATTTTGGCTAAAATCCAAAAAACATTACCCAGGAAAAAAGGCAAACTGTGAGTGAGACTCGATCGTTTGTTGTTCTTCTGTGAAAAGACTTGGAAATTGTCAGAGGACAGTTCGAGTTATGATTTTTCCCTTTGTTTTTGTTTTTGTTTTTTTTTTTTTTTGTTGTTGTTGTTGTTTGGTTCTGGTTTGTTTTTTTGTTTTGTATTTTTTTTTGTTGGTTTTTTTTTCCCCCATTCATACATGTGACTGTTATTTTTGCAAACAAGACAGTCTTGAATTAGATGAAAAAGTTAATAAACAAAATGGCGACTCCAATATTTAGTAAGATCACCATGACTACCAGGATGGGAGCTGAACCCTGCAAGAGAAAGAGAAGGACAGCAGTTAGATGGAGCCTTGGAATTCTGCAGGGAGCTCTGGGGAGTCCAGGCAGCTCTGGGGATGAGCAGATCCCAATTTACTCCTCCCAAAGTGCCCAGGAATCCTCGGAGGATTTTTTTGAGCTGCCAAGCAAACGCTTGGCTGTACCCCCTGATGTATCATGGATCATCCCATGTCACTCCTTAGGAATTCTGGCCTTAAAAGCATAACTAAAATTGGTTGTTTTATCAGGTGGTCGATGAAAAGGAAGAAAACCCAAAAAAGCAGATTATATGGGATCACAGAGTGGTTTGGGGATGGTTTAGGGGAGTGTCCACAGGACATTTCCCAGTAAACACCGTTGTTTTCCAGGTATCCTGGACATCAGGCCAGCACACGGGGGGCCGCGTTCAGGCAACGTTTTGGGATTGCTCAAAAAACATTTTCTGAGTTTATATGGAGCCAGTGAAGCTCCTGGGAAATCCTGCAAGTGTCCCAGGCCAGGCTGGACAGGGCTTGGAGCACCCTGGCATCGTGGAAGGTGCTGCTGCCCGTGGCAGGGGTGGGATGGGATGAGCTTTAAGGTCCCTTCCCACCCAAAACACTGCAGGATTCTGGGATTTTACCTGGAAAGCATTGCAGGAACCCCACTGCAGCCGCCCCGTGCACACACCCGCCCCAGCTGGGCTGAGCATCCCGGGAATGGCTCCATCCCTGTGGGAGCATCCATTGCTTCCCCTTGGAGCACATCCCGGACAATCCTGTGGGACCGCACCAACATCCCGGGAGCGTCGGGGCACTGCAGCCAACCCTCCACCGCACCCTTCTGCGGGGCAGCGGGCAGGAAAACATCCACTGGCACCTCCTCCAGCCCTGGCACCTCCTCCATCCCTGGCACCTCCTCCATCCCTGCATCCCTGGCTCCTCATCCCTGGCACCCAGCACCCGCGGTGCCACTGAACGTGGCTCGCACCAGGGCGAGCGATGCTGGCAGCGGGTGGGTGGTTGCTATTTCTTGGAGTCGCTGGCATCCTCAGCTGTTCCCGCTGCATCCAATCCCTGGAATGGTCCAAACGCTTTTCCCCCAGGCTCCTGCCCCCCTCCTGGCACTCCCCACGTCGCTGGGATGGAGGGGGGACAGGGCTGGGCCCCCCTCGGGAGCTTTCCCTGGGCCGCCCTGCGGAGCTGCTGGAAAAGAAACGGGAAAACGCAGCTCCTGCCTGCCCGGGGATGGATTCTTTTCCGAGCAGCCTGATTCAGCTCGCGTTTGGGAGTGGGTGGGAGCGAGGATGCTGGAGCCTGCTGGAAAGGCACATTTGTAGCTTAGCAACAGGGTCAAAGGCAGCCAAGCCAAGGCAGGGATTGCGGAGAGCAGCCAGGTGCCCATCCAGGGCTGGCTGCTGCTCCTGTGCCGTGCAGAACCTTCCAAAGGCAGCAACCACCCCCTGCCCGCCGCTCCTTCCCTTCCCCAGCCCGGCCGTGCCAAGCCCGGCCTTGCTGGCGCTGGGAGGGATTAGCTGCATTTCAGAAGATTATTGGGTTTTAGGGTTTTTGAGCCGCCGGTAATATAATACCAGATTGCGGGCGATTATCAGTGTCATTGTTTGCCTTGGAACGCGCTCCTGCGCCCGGCCCCGCGGCCAGGGAGGGCTCAGCCGCAATTCCAGCGGGCCTGGGCTGCTCCATGGATGGATTCCCTGCCAAAACAGCACAGCCAGCGCTGCCCCTGCTCTGCTGGCGCTGCTGATCCCTGCAATTCCCTGCTCCCTCCCTTTGGGATGCACCTGAGCCCTTTGGTGGGATGTGTCCGGGGAGGGAGCACTTCTCCCGGGTCGTTTCTCCCAAGGAAAAGCAACAGGACAAGAGGAATCAGCCTCACGTTGTACCAGGGAGGTTCAGACTGGATATTTGGGAATAATTCTCCACCCAGGGCAGTGGTGGAGTCCCCATCCCTGGAGCCGTGTGGATGTGGCACTTGGGGACGTGGAGTAGAGGTGGCCTTGGCAGTGCTGGGGGAATGGTTGCACTCAATTCCAGAGCGTTTTCCAGCCTAAATCATCCTGTGGTTCTGTGATTTACATGCAGGGCATCAAAGCTGTGCCCTCAGCTGGAAAAACGGGGGGTCCAACACCCACTCACATCGGCAGCCCCTGCACTCCCGTGCACGGAGGTTCTGCTCAGCTCCCGGGCTCAGGCTGGGCCTGTTTGCATCCTGAGCAGGGCAGGGGCAGGAAAAATGCATCCTGCACCCCCTGAGCAGGGCAGGGGCAGGAAAAATGCATCCTGCACCCCCTGAGCAGGGCAGGGGCAGGAAAAATCCTTCCTCTGCCACCGCAGGCGTGGGATCTTCCACGTTTGCCAGCCAGAGCATCCCGGGAACAGGATGACCAGGGAGGGCTGGGAGCTCTGCGAACCGAACAGCTCAAATCCAGCTGACACCTCACAAATTCTGCCTCCTTCTTACAGCTCCCTCTTTTTAACCCCCTCTTCCCCGTGCTGCTCCAGCCAGGAGTGGCAGGGAATGGCAGCTGCTGCTGGATAAGCGGCTTTGCCACTCCAAAGCTTCTGTTTTAGCTCCAATTACGGATCCTGCTGCACTTCTAAACTAAATCTCTGGCTGGTTTCTGTCTTGTGAGGTCTTGGTGCCTTCCCCTCTGCTCAGAGGGGATGTTTGCCCTTCTCCCCTCCCATGGCAGGGATGTGACAGCACTGAGAGTCATTCCTGCTCCGTGCCCAGGCAGGAGATGGATCAGTGCTGGAGCTGAGCTTTGCGAGAGAGGCTTTGCTGAGCCCAGCCTAGCTGCAGGGCACTGAACTCCCTTTTGCTGCAGCTACAGGCTGTGGTTTAGAGCCAGTGGCTTTTAAACCCTTCCCACTGTGTTCCAGCCCTCCTAGAGGAGCCTTTGGAAAGAGGAGGCACAGCCCTTGATTTGCAACTTTGAGTGATGCTTTAGGAGTTTGGTGGAGCCTTAGCTCATCTTTGGCCTCCTGTGGAATCATGGAATGGTTTGGGTTGGAAGAGACCTCAAGGATCCTCTCATTCCAACCCCCTGCCATGGGCAGGCACCTCCTGGAGACTGATTTTAATTTTTTTTACAATAAGATCCCTGGGGTCCTTCACGGGAGAAGGAAAACATCTGCCAAGGATGGGAATCTCCACCAATATCAGCTGGGCAAAAGGATCCTTCTCTATCAACAGGTTGGATCTCCAAGGATTTTTAAGCTTTCCTTCCAAGCTTAAAGAGCAGACTTAGACCTAAACCCATGGAAACACTAAAATAGGAATAAGCCATGGTTATGGCACAGGAGTAATAACTGTAATCGTAGCTGTGGAGTAATTCCTGCCCCTCTGCCTTGTTTGTTTTTATCCTGGAACTGTTGTGTAGCAACTCCGGAGTTTTCCTGGGAATACGACGGACAGCTGGTTTACAAATGCAATTGTGGCATAATTAATTTAAGCATTAGCAATCCATTATTATCTCTTATCACAGGGTACAAGCTCTGCCTCTCTGTCATGGAAACCAGAGTGCAGGTTACCTAGGAATCCCTCCGGGATCTATTAAGTGTAATTACTAAGGAGTTGGATCAGCAAAAAAAAAAAAAAAAATAGATATGCACCATTTTCCAACCTCAGCACTGCAGAAAGGGCTGCAAACTTAGCAGCTCGGTGACATTTGTGCTGAATTGTCACATCATTGCCAGGAACAGGCTCTGTGAAATGGTTAAGGAGCATTTAGCAAAGGAAACATCAGGGAGTCACTTGGCTTCCTCCAGCGGGTTGCAGCAGCTCCTGTGGCTCCAGGAAGGGGCCCAGGAGATGCCAAAAGTGCTCGTGTGAGTGAAAGTGAGTTGGGTGGGATGGAAAATCCTGGTTCTGGGGGTAAAAAGGCTAAAAAAATGAGGGTGTATCCTCTTAGAGATCCTTTAGCCTCTTAGGGAACAGGTCTGTCACCCCTGGTTCAATCCTCACCTTCCAGGTGCTGGGCCTGAGCTCTGGCTGTTTGTTTAGGTATGTTTGGAGCTCTAATTTTAAGATTTTTATTCTAAAAACAGCAGTGAAAATTTGGCTCTAATGCAGTCAAAACCTGGTGTTTGGCCCTAAATTTTCCAAGCTAAGAGAGGGAACTGGGCTCAACCCCCACATCCAGATGACAGGAGCAGAGCCAGGAAGGTGCTCGCAGGTACATCAAAGGCCCTGGAGATGAAAAGGCTTTGAAAAGGACCCTGTCGAGTTGAACATCCCATTTCTCTCTGAAGATTATTTACCTCAGGTTGTCTGAACACGAAAGGGATTAGAGGAGGAACAGTTTGTGATTATTATTTGTCTTTAGAAGAGACAACCCCTGCAGCAATGCTTGGCCCTGCCTCATTCCAGAGGTGTGATGGCAACAGGGCTCCTCTTCCTCCTTATTCCCATGAAATTCTGGCTTCTGTTTGTCTGGACACGCAGCTGCCACCTGGGATTGGGGGTGAATCTGGTTGGTTGAGATGAGAGGAATAAGGAAAACCCAGGCATGGTTGTGTTGGGAGACCTGGGGATGGCTCCCGATGGGGAAAAAAATAAATGGGGAAAAAAATAAGTGGGGAAAAAAATAAATGGGGAAACCTGAAGCTGGAAGGCCACAGGGATAAATCACGGGGTTTAATCCCAGGGAGGCTAATGCCAAACAAATTCCCAGCAGGTTCATCCCAAGGCAGCCAAATGGGAACATCTCCATGCCCAGGGAACATCTCCATGCCCAGGGAACATCTCCATGCCCAGGGAANGACACGCAGCTGCCACCTGGGATTGGGGGTGAATCTGGTTGGTTGAGATGAGAGGAATAAGGAAAACCCAGGCATGGTTGTGTTGGGAGACCTGGGGATGGCTCCCGATGGGGAAAAAAATAAATGGGGAAAAAAATAAGTGGGGAAAAAAATAAATGGGGAAACCTGAAGCTGGAAGGCCACAGGGATAAATCACGGGGTTTAATCCCAGGGAGGCTAATGCCAAACAAATTCCCAGCAGATTCCTCCAAAGGCAGCCACATGGGAACATCTCCATGCCCAGGGAACATCTCCACGCCCAGGGAAGCTCCACACCCCAAACAGGGGGTGCCTGGTTGGGACGGAGAAAACACCCACCTTCTATTTTTAACTCATTTTACAACCTTTAGGGCTAAAGGTGCCAAACTTCCCTAAAAAAGAAAAGGAAGGGCAATTCATCTCCAGCTGGAGATGAATCCTTTCAGGAATGAAGGCGGGGAGCTGCTCCATCCAGCGGGGAGCTGCTCCATCCGCCGCTGCCCGTGCGGAACATNTGCCGGGGGAGGGAGGCTGTGCCGAGCCCCCTGCCCGCATCCCCGGCAGCTCCGCACGTCCTGCTCCTCCCGCAGATTGGCTGCCTGCTCCTGCCTTTCCCCAGCGACAGCGAAACCTGCCTGGAATATCTCGCTGGCAAATCCGCCCCTCTCGCTCCCGCTCGCTGCCGGAGGAGGGAGGGAGGGAGAGGCTGCGCTGCCGGGGTCCCTCCCCGCCACCCCCGCGGGGACAGCGGGGCTCTCGGCCATCCCTGGGCCGGGAGATGCCTTCGAAAGCTCTGCTGCGGCTCTTTCCCCGGGGATGTTGGCGTTCGGGGATGCCGGGCGTGCCTGGGCTGGCTGGGTTCGGGCTGCCTCGAAGGGCCGGACCTCGAGCCGGCTGACATCCCCGGGTGCCCTCGGGGAGACCGCGACGTGTCCCTAGAAGGCTCCCCACGGGTGTCGGTGATCCACGCTGCTAAATGAGGACAGGCGGGTGAATCAGGCCCGAGCCGCGGGCACGCCGAGCTGCTCTGTGCCCGAAGCGCTTCTCCTCATGATACCTTTAGTTTTAACTTTCATCTTTTTTAGATTTTATACTGCGTTAGTGTGTCTGTAACTCTGGGTTTCTTGTACAGTGCTAACAGCTCTTCTCCCGGCCTGGCTGGACAAAACACACCGTTT